>JAKUCM010005008.1:0-17741 GCA_023374145.1 Lepidium sativum
TTGTTAGTCGTGATCACGGTCGCCAACGACCAGCAACAAACAATGCCATAATAGTGAGAAGTCTTTCATAATTTAACTAGTCCATATATCATAACTACTCTATACAATCATTTATTTTGTTTTAGTCAAACAGAATCACCAATTGCATCCATTATTTATAATTATATTTTGAATTTTTAAAATTTCCAACTGTTTATATTCTTAATGATATATTGTAATTTTAGATGTGTGTTAAAAATTCATAAATGCATAATGTATTACTGATTTACTAGAAAAGATGTGTGAGAGGAATTTTGGGACCATTGACTAGCATGTAAGTTCATAACTCATTTGCTTGGGAATAATATTCTACTTTGAATTAACTGATAACAAATTTGACAATATTCACTGTATATACAGTATAGTGGAGAATATTTTCTTTATTATCTTAAGCAAAAAGAAATTTTGTTTTTTTCTTCTTTATTCTGTACCCATTTATATATTCCACTAAAATTACATAACAGCTAGCAATCCAACGAGTTTATTAGAAACCCATTTTGTCCAAAAATATTCCACGAAGATATATATATATATATAGATATATAAATATATCTCATCAATTGATACACTAAATCATTTTGTACTTTTTTAGGCATCAAATTTTTATGTCTTTTAAAGAGGAGAGATTTGACTAAAAATATTAGAGTATGAATAGAAACTAAAGTAATTGAATCTATTGAAATGCACAAAATCATATTTTATTTTTCAGGATTTGGGTATTTTTGTTAAGCTCCATATGATGGATTGATTTTTCAGTTTGGAGTACAAAATATTCCATATCATATATGATTGATTCTTCAAATTTATCATTTAGAAAAATATCTGATCAAAAACCGAGATTAATTTTACTCTGGATGTAATATTTGGCATGTCTCTTGATATTTAAGTATGATTCTAGAAAATCGTATAGTTTTGTATGATATTGTTTAAGATTTATGGGATAATTTGTTATATGAATGAGACATCGTCGATTCAACTATTGATACAAAAAAATCTATAAAAAATTTTGCATTGTTTTACAATATATTTATTGTTGACCATTAAAAAGTTATACCTATAATTATGTGATTTACACAATTATCTGAAGTTAATTTGGTAAAAGAAACCTTTGAAAATGAACATTTAACCACTTAGGGATATACAAATATATAATATTACACAATTTTTCATTCTTTACAAAGAAACAAAAATGTTTGTGGCATAAGGCTATAAATTTTCTTATAATATAGTTTACCAAAATAAAGAACTAAAGAACAAAGGGAACAATAAGCATTAACAATGCAAGTAAAGAAAAATACTTTTGCCTTTGAGTGATCCCATAAAAGCTAAAGGACGCATGCTTAAGCTGAATTCAATTTTTCTTTAAACTTTAATTTGTTTTATAGAAAAAATAATATATAGTTTTTTTACTATTACATGCATGCTTTGTTACTGTTTCTAATAATTGTGTTTTATTTCCAAAATTTGTCACAAAAGTGCTTTTTCGTCAAATGATATGTTTGTTCTTCTATATGTAAAAAGAACACATATACAGTCTGAATTCAACTCTCTCTTCTAGAAAAAAAAAAGTCTTAAATTTCATAATAAACTTTATTGTTAAAAAAAACTTCTTCCAGTTTAAAAGTTACTAAAATAATAATATTTTAAATTTTACTCTTCTTTTTTGAATATACAAGTGAATTCCATGAAATAAAAAAATATACACATGACCCTTATATATATAATTTTGCAGAGTTTTTATGGTTAGGTATATTAGAATTCTAAAATTTTTAAAATAAATTTAGACTCTTTACTAAAAGAGTTTTAATTTGATATTTACATATAAATATTTAAATATTTGATCGTAAACAATGTGTATTATTTTTGATTTCGTGGAGTTAAATTATAGTTACAATGAATTGTTAGTGACTCTTTTTTTTTTCCACAAATCCCAAAATAAGCTAAACCTCGCAAATTAATATGCTCAGCATATTTTTATAATATCATACTCACGTGTATATAATTATAATATATAGAGTTAACGTGTATATAAGTGCACGTTAGAAAATATTTATATATTTTGATTTTTTTGAATAAATAATATTATCAACTACAATAATATGGCAGACGAAAGGAAATTATAAATTTATGGCAGTGGAAAGATGGACGTAACGTGTAAGAAAATACAATCCGTACCTTTTATAGTGAGAGCAGTTAGATTTTTATAAACTAAAGAACCAAAATAATAAGTTTGGCAGAATACAAAATTAAATGCTAAAATAAATATTACATATATTATAAATACTTTACACAAACTTCAAAATAATAATTTACATTATTTCTGAATGATCAATTTAGATAATGCGTTTTGATAATGTTTTTAAATAATGTTCTTTTCTTCATCTGAAAATTACATCGGGATAATCCGTTTAGATGAACTTGTGTTTCTCTATACATTTATGTAAATGTAATATGTAAGTAAATCACTAAAAATGACATGTTTGTAATAAATTGTCTTTTTATGATCTAAATTATATTTATAATTACATAAATATATAAAGTTATTTTTAAATTAACTTATAAAATCATATATTAATTACATAATTAAATTTTAGTAAATATTTATATTTTAAAACCTGAAAATTTTAATACCTAGCTCGATTTTGAAGTCTTTTTCGTGAACCATTTATTTATTTACTTGGTGTATAATGAATATTAACGTACTTGGGCCAAATATGGGTGGGTTGGTTTTGTTTCCTGCAGCCCAAGTCTTAAAGGTCGCCCATTGTGATGAGAAACTTCGTCGTTTCTAAGATATATTATATGCTTTGTAGGTAATAATATTTTTTTTGTCAACGATAGATTATAGTATACCACAACTGGCCGGTTCAGTAGCTAAATTCTTATATAACATAGACGGAGAATTCAATCCCTGGTTATGTCTTGCCAAATTCCAACTTATCTATTATCATTTGGAAAATTCACTTTAAATTTTTTCACCGTATTAAGAGTAGTAGAATTTTCATAGGTTCTCTTAATACGGTGAAATTTTTTAACTAATACATGACACCAATAGGGTAAAACAGAAAAATTGTTTGAATTGCAGAAACAATAATTATTGTGAATATAACATAGTATACATAAAAACACAATAATTGTATTGTCATGTATCATATTTATTTAAAAATTTCATTATATATTTATTTAAGAAAATTACATCATGATTCATGAGCTTATTGGGGGACATAAGGGAAGATTAGAACCAGGAGGACAAACAATTGGGATTGGGAATTGCTTAACAGATATCTTCACATTCTGGTTTAATGGAGGAGAAACCGGTTCAATCGAGATAACCGGTGGTATAGGATAAAAAGGATCGGTCCTTGCATGGACAAGAGCAAATGCAAGAAGTAGAGTAATCACCATTGTTATTGCAGAGAGATTCATCTTTTTCTTCATATTTCGAGTTTGTGAATGAAATTGTTTGGCCTAACTTCCTTATTTATATTGTTGTTGGTCTTGTGCTAATATAAATGTGTTTCAATATGTAATTCTAGTCAACAAAATAATAGGATAAGATTATATTATATTATGTGATCATAAAAGGAAATAATATGATCTTACTTTTTTTTGTTGACTAGAATTACATGTTGAAGCAAAAATAAATAATATACTAGACTCTTTTAACACTGATATGGTTTTAACAAAAATAACAAAATCTTAGTCTGCTAGTCGCCAACGATTGCGACCAGCGATCGCGATCAAAAAAGTAATTTTTTGTTCGTTTGACAGTCGCTGATGATAAATTAGTAATTTTAAATAATAGTCAATGCAGATCGCTAAATAAAATAAGGATAGAAAATTATAATCGCTGGTTGCTGCGACCGATCACTGAATCAGCGACCACGAAACAAACATATTTTGGTCGTGGTCGCCAGCGACCAACAAACGAAAAAGGCCTAATATATTTGTCGTTATTTCATAAGTGAGATATAACTCAATACAATGGCAAAATCGAATGATGATTGATCATCATAAAGAACTAAAAAGAGTAAAAAACATGAAAGCTAACAAAAACGACGTACTTTAGAAAGGCGATCTTTATCCTTCAATTTAAAGTTATTTTCGAAGAATTTTTATTAAGCAAAGACAACACATAATGAAACACAATATTGGAAACTGTCATACAAGATTTAAATTTCAACAGAGATAACAAAAGTCTGTGTCTTTTCCATTCACAGCTTATTGAGACAATCCAAGAACAACCCGCAAATTGTTGATCCCTCAGCTCTTTAACCCCAACCATTTCATTATCGAAACAATCTGCAACACGATGAGTAATCAGCTTTAGATTCAGTGCCTAAACTCAAAGAGTCATACAAATGACACTTATGTTTCAGATCATAAGTTTAAAGTGAAGAGGCAATTAAAACCAAACATAGAACTAGGAATCAAACTAACTGTTAGAGATCAACTAACACATATACTTTATAGTCATTTGTATGAAGGAGATAATGCAGCAAAGAATCATCTATTTCTAAAGTAATCAGCTTTAGATCCAGAGCCTAAATCCAAGAGACTCATACATGTGACACTTATATTTCAGATCATTAAAATGAAGAGGCCCTGAAAATCAAACATAGAATTAGGAGTCATACTAATTGTTACAGAGCAATTAACACAGATACTTATAGTCATTTGAATGAAGAATATAAATTCAACAAGAAATCAATCTATCTCTTGCTCAAGACTAATTAGCAATGTTCATAACTGACATTAAAGCTGCTAACTTTTTCATACAGAGAATCACTAAAGACTGAAATTGACACAAAAACATGTACTTAAGATCTAACCACAAGTCTTAGTTCAAGATTCTAATAGCTAATTAGAACCAATTCTCATCTATACTCTTGAGAGAAATCGTAACCTAAGTAACCTTAATCATAACTATTTCTCATCTCTATCTCTTGATCATGACTAATTAGCATTTAGCAATACGAACTGACATTCAAGCTGCTAACTTTTCCATACAGAGAATCACTAAAAGACTGATATTGAAAAAAAATCATGTACTATAGATCTAATCACAATGCTTAGCTCAAGATTCTAATAGCTAATAACCATTTTCATCTCTATTCTTGAGAGAAATCGTAAATTACTTTTAAATTTAAACATAACATCTTCTAATGCAATCTACATTTCTGTGTATCCAATCACACAAAAGTAAAAAATCCCCAAAATAGAACTGACCAAACACAGGAATTAGGGTTTTCACAGCGATTACAAATCGATTAGGTTAAACACCTAGAAATTCTTCAAACGTTTCGATACAACTAGAAATACGAAAACTGATTCGTGAAGATCAGAAATTTACCTTATTTCTGTATCTCAGTGAGACAGAGCAGGTTGTTTCTGGTGCGATGATTGAGAAGAAGGAGCCATGAGTTTGCTATAGATCTGTTCACCAACGAGGTAAACGCAGAAGGCACCAACACCGATTCCGAGACCTGGAAGTGCGTGTCTCATTTGATTCGAAAGCATCGGATGCTTCCTCCATTCATCTCTTCGCCGGAAAAATTCACCAGTAGTTCCCAACGGCTTCGCCATTTTCTCCGGTCTCCGTTCGATCTTACGTTTTTTTCTTTCTCTTGTCGTTGCTTTTTAGATGTGTAACTTATGGGCCTTTAATAAGTCCATTAGTGTTTATGATCAGTTAATGGGCCTATTGGGCTTACCTTTATATAGATTGGTTTCTCCGGTGAACGGAAGTCTCTTTTTCGTCAATTTTCTCTTCCGGCGAGATAAAAGAGAAGAACATGGCTATGCTTCAAGCGAACATTGGCTTCATTGCATCTCCAGCATTTGTATGTCCGAAGCTTACAGTCAAATCGAGATCAGTTTCTCTGGGATTTAGCTATCGTTCTCAAGGTAATCTCTCACTCTTTTTGTACTTTCAATCCAATGAATTCTCTATTTGAGGAGGAGATTTTGATTGTTTTGAATGTTGCTTCAGTTCAAAAACTCGAATTTTCGAAAAGGGTTAATAGAAGCTTCAAAAAAGATGTTCAATTATTCTCAATCAAGTGTTCTTCGTCGACTGGTTCTGATAATGTAAGTTAAAAATTTAAGAATCAACTCAATTATAAATCTTTTTCTCTAGTTGAATTAGAATATATTTCCTTTGTGTTTGTTTTTCTAGAGTAATGTCATTGTGAAGGAGAAAAGCGTATCAGTGATTCTCTTAGCTGGAGGTCAAGGCAAGAGAATGAAAGTAAGTGTTTTTGTATCTCAAAGTATCAAACTTTTTATGCCAAAGTTTAATTGTTTGTTCTGTTGAGTTGTTTGATATTCTATGGAGTCTCATTGTTGCAACCATTTTTTCTGTTTTTGTATTTGTTAATGTGTATAGATGACCATACCAAAGCAGTATATACCACTTCTGGGTCAGCCAATTGCATTGTATAGGTAACATGTCTCACTTGAAAGTCAGTTATTGGTAAAAGCTTCTATGTATGTTGTTTCAGTCTGTTTCTGAGACTCAACTACAGTAAATTTTGTAGAGGGAATTGGTCAGTTTTTCGATTTGCAAAATATACTTATCTATAAGTTTTGTACCATCTTAAAGCATAAGAACGTAGGGATTCGTTGTGGAGAGAGCTACTTTGCTTTGTCTTTGTTGAATTTTATGTTTTGTGGTTGCAGCTTTTTCACGTTTTCACGTATGCCTGAAGTAAAGGAAATTGTAGTTGTTTGTGATCCATTCTTCAGAGACATTTTCGAAGGTTTGGTCTCTCCTTCTCTCACCAGTTGCTGGTTTGGTTGAGAGATCGTGCAAAGAATTTACTGAGCCTTTATTTTCTTGTGGTCTTATAGAGTATGAAGAATCGATTGATGTTGATATTAAATTCGCTCTTCCTGGAAAAGAAAGACAAGATTCTGTTCACAGTGGACTTCAGGTCTATTAAACCTCCATTCCTTTAGTTAACATACCTAATGAATGTTGTCCTGAGGCAGAAGAAATCATTTTCAAAATGTATCGATTTCTAGTTCATATGAAGCTTGTAATTGATTTATCACAGGAAATCGATGTGAACTCTGAGCTTGTTTGCATACACGACTCTGCCAGACCCTTGGTGAACACTGAAGATGTCGAGAAGGTATATTTATGTCAAGTTGAAAAAGATTAAGGACAAAGAAACACATTTTTCGAAGTCCCTTGCTATGTCTTGCTCTGTTTTGTTTCTTTAAGGTCCTTAGAGATGGTTGTGCAGTAGGAGCAGCTGTACTCGGTGTTCCTGCTAAAGCTACAATCAAAGAGGTGCAGATTCTTGAATGTATCTGGTCAAAATGTAAAGTTAGCTTCTTCATCTCATTTTCGATAATAGTCTTTCTCCATTGTCATATGCAGGTCAACACTAATTCGCTAGTAGTGAAAACTCTTGACAGAAAAACCCTTTGGGAAATGCAGACACCACAGGTTCTATAATCTTCATGCCTTGTTTGGTTGATTTTTGGTTACAAACCACTTCAATATATGCTATGTCTTTAGGTGATAAAACCAGAGCTATTGAAGAGAGGTTTTGGCCTTGTGAAAAGGTTTGTGAACATTAATATAATTGTGATTTGGATCAGAATGAAGAAGAGGACTGATTATTACTATGCTTTATGTCTAAAACAGAGAAGGTTTAGAGGTAACAGATGATGTTTCAATTGTTGAATGCCTCAAGCATCCAGTTTATGTCACTCAAGGATCTTATACAAACATCAAGGTAATAAGACACAAGTTAAACTTTTTTCTTTTCTTTTCTTTTGTGTCTAAAATTGTTTCTTCCATTTTCAGGTTACAACACCAGATGATTTACTGCTTGCTGAGAGGATCTTGAGCATGGACTCATGAAGTTAATCACTACAAGCAATTTTTCGTTGTTTATCAAATTGTGACATGAAAATGGTCATAAAGCTTTTTGGAATTCATTCTTATAGTCTCGAAATCATTTATAATCAAAGAGAACACAATTTGTTACTTATGTTTCTTTTCAAGAAAGTTTCATCCATATTAATATTTAAAACCTCATGATTCTCATTATTATATTCTTATTTATATACTACACTTGTTTATTTTAATAGTTGATACACTAAAGTAATACTAGTAAATTAGAACTGAAACATTGTCTGGATTGAAAATAGATTTATGGTTTATCGTTCCAATGTATAGTAACAAAGACAAAAGATAATTTTTGCGTTATCATGTATTATATTTATTATTTTTCGAAAAATAAGACTGTTACATTTAAATCATTGCATTCTATTTTGGTAGAGGAGGATGATGTTTTGGTGGAGAAGGATGCCAAAAGCCTGGAGGTTGATAAGGAAGGCCTGGATATTGATTCGTTGAAACCTTAGCATCATACTTTGGTTGAGGAGGATGATGTTTTCGTGGAGGATGCCAAAAGCCTGGAGGTTGATAAGGAAGGCCTGGATATTGATTGACTGAAACTTCAACATCATGCTTTGGTAGAGGAGGATGATGTTTTCGTGGAGGATGCCAAAAGCCTGGAGGTAGAAAAGGAAGACCTGGGATTTGATTCACTGAAATCTTAGCATCATGCTTTGGTTGAGGAGGATGATGTTTTCGTGGAGGATGCCAAAAGTTTGGAGGTTGATAAGGAAGGTCTGGATATTGATTCACTGAAATCTTAGCATCATGCTTTGGTTGAGGAGGATGATGTTTTCGTGGAGGATGCCAAAAGCCTGGAGGTTGATAAGGAAGGCCTGGATATTGATTCACTGAAATCTTAGCATCATGCTTTGGTTGAGGAGGATGATGTTTTCGTGGAGGATGCCAAAAGCCTGGAGGTTGATAAGGAAGGCCTGGATATTGATTCACTGAAATCTTAGCATCATGCTTTGGTTGAGGAGGATGATGTTTTCGTGGAGGATGCCAAAAGCCTGGAGGTTGATAAGGAAGGCCTGGATATTGATTCACTGAAATCTTAGCATCATGCTTTGGTTGAGGGGGATGATGTTTTCGTGGAGGATGCCAAAAGCCTGGAGGTTGATAAGGAAGGCCTGGATATTGATTCACTGAAATCTTAGCATCATGCTTTGGTTGAGGAGGATGATGTTTTCGTGGAGGATGCCAAAAGTCTGGAGGTTGATAAGGAAGGCCTGGATATTGATTCACTGAAATCTTAGCATCATGCTTTGGTTGAGGAGGATGATGTTTTCGTGGAGGATGCCAAAAGTCTGGAGGTTGATAAGGAAGACCTGGATATTGATTCACTGAAACCTCAACATCATGATTTGGTAGAGGAGGATGATGCCAAAAGCCTGGAGGTAGAAAAGGAAGACCTGGGATTTGATTCACCGAAGCTTTAACATCATATCTTGGTGGAGGAGGAAATGGCTCGGTTGGAAGAATTGGCGATGGATGGATGGATTTAGCCAGGACGAGGCCTGGTGACAGAAGAAGGAGTGTAGTCACCACTACAATTGGAGAGAGTTTCATGATTATCTTCATGTTGTTGTGATTGAAAACATTTAGCATAGTTTTGTTATTTATATTGCTGATAACCGAAAACCAAAAGGTAATATAATTATTTTTTTTGTTGACTACAATTATATGTTTTGACCAAAGATATAATACCATATAATACACTTTTGACCATAATTATATGTGTTAAATGTAGCAATATATAATAAATTAATAACTAAATATGTCATGATTTAAATGGCGAGATACCACCAATGTTTTAAATCTGACTCAGACAGTGAAGTGGACTGTATTCAAGATCACCGAGTCAACTACGACAAATAATTAATTAGTTTTTATAAATAGTAATTATATATTTATATTTATATACATATATACATTATAATATGTTTAAGTATCAATATAATTTCCTAACAATACACTATTTGCATTTTTTAAATTATGAGGAAATTGATTAACGAAATATGAATTTAGAGATTTTAAAAGAAATTATTAACCTAATAAATCACAACCATTATAATAGCTAGAGAGAAACATTTCTCAAGATTGATGTTTATTGAGACAATTTTAGACATAAATTAAATATCTTTTGTTCATTTATGATTATCTTGTAAACTTAAAAAATGGTTACTTCAAGAAAGTTTGAACACAAATCATCTGATTTAGTTTAGGTAAAACTAAAATCTGAACTATCAAATTTAAAATCAAAGAGAACACATGTATTTGTTACCTCTTAAATGCTTATGTTTATTTTATGTACTTCTCATCCATATTGATAACTTTTTTTTACACCATATTCTTACTAATACGCTTCACTTATTTTATTTTCTGAATTAATAGACTAAAGTAATGGTAAAATAGAACTGAAAATTTGTAAGGATGAAAATAGAAATATGATTTATCATTGAAATGCATGGTAACACAACAAGTTTCATGTTGCCATATATTACATTTATTATTTAAGCTTCTAATAATTTTTTGAAAAACTAAGATTGTTCCATTTAAATCTTCGCATTCTATTTTGGTGGAGGGGGTGGGTGGCCGAAATCCGGAGGAGTATAAAGTACGTCTGGATATTTATTTGTTGAAATCTTTGCATCTTGTTTTGGTGGAGGAGGTCTCATCATACTTTAATATATGCTATGTCTTTAGGTGATAAAACCAGAGCTATTGAAGAGAGGTTTTGACCTTGTGAAAAGGTTTGTGAACATTAATATAATTGTGATTTGGATCAGAATGAAGAAGAGGACTGATTATTACTATGCTTTATGTCTAAAACAGAGAAGGTTTAGAGGTAACAGATGATGTTTCAATTGTTGAATGCCTCAAGCATCCAGTTTATGTCACTCAAGGATCTTATACAAACATCAAGGTAATAAGACACAAGTTAAACTTTTTTCTTTTCTTTTCTTTTGTGTCTAAAATTGTTTCTTCCATTTTCAGGTTACAACACCAGATGATTTACTGCTTGCTGAGAGGATCTTGAGCATGGACTCATGAAGTTAATCACTACAAGCAATTTTTCGTTGTTTATCAAATTGTGACATGAAAATGGTCATAAAGCTTTTTGGAATTCATTCTTATAGTCTCGAAATCATTTATAATCAAAGAGAACACAATTTGTTACTTATGTTTCTTTTCAAGAAAGTTTCATCCATATTAATATTTAAAACCTCATGATTCTCATTATTATATTCTTATTTATATACTACACTTGTTTATTTTAATAGTTGATACACTAAAGTAATACTAGTAAATTAGAACTGAAACATTGTCTGGATTGAAAATAGATTTATGGTTTATCGTTCCAATGTATAGTAACAAAGACAAAAGATAATTTTTGCGTTATCATGTATTATATTTATTATTTTTCGAAAAATAAGACTGTTACATTTAAATCATTGCATTCTATTTTGGTAGAGGAGGATGATGTTTTGGTGGAGAAGGATGCCAAAAGCCTGGAGGTTGATAAGGAAGGCCTGGATATTGATTCGTTGAAACCTTAGCATCATACTTTGGTTGAGGAGGATGATGTTTTCGTGGAGGATGCCAAAAGCCTGGAGGTTGATAAGGAAGGCCTGGATATTGATTGACTGAAACTTCAACATCATGCTTTGGTAGAGGAGGATGATGTTTTCGTGGAGGATGCCAAAAGCCTGGAGGTAGAAAAGGAAGACCTGGGATTTGATTCACTGAAATCTTAGCATCATGCTTTGGTTGAGGAGGATGATGTTTTCGTGGAGGATGCCAAAAGTTTGGAGGTTGATAAGGAAGGCCTGGATATTGATTCACTGAAATCTTAGCATCATGCTTTGGTTGAGGAGGATGATGTTTTCGTGGAGGATGCCAAAAGCCTGGAGGTTGATAAGGAAGGCCTGGATATTGATTCACTGAAATCTTAGCATCATGCTTTGGTTGAGGAGGATGATGTTTTCGTGGAGGATGCCAAAAGCCTGGAGGTTGATAAGGAAGGCCTGGATATTGATTCACTGAAATCTTAGCATCATGCTTTGGTTGAGGAGGATGATGTTTTCGTGGAGGATGCCAAAAGCCTGGAGGTTGATAAGGAAGGCCTGGATATTGATTCACTGAAATCTTAGCATCATGCTTTGGTTGAGGGGGATGATGTTTTCGTGGAGGATGCCAAAAGCCTGGAGGTTGATAAGGAAGGCCTGGATATTGATTCACTGAAATCTTAGCATCATGCTTTGGTTGAGGAGGATGATGTTTTCGTGGAGGATGCCAAAAGTCTGGAGGTTGATAAGGAAGGCCTGGATATTGATTCACTGAAATCTTAGCATCATGCTTTGGTTGAGGAGGATGATGTTTTCGTGGAGGATGCCAAAAGTCTGGAGGTTGATAAGGAAGACCTGGATATTGATTCACTGAAACCTCAACATCATGATTTGGTAGAGGAGGATGATGCCAAAAGCCTGGAGGTAGAAAAGGAAGACCTGGGATTTGATTCACCGAAGCTTTAACATCATATCTTGGTGGAGGAGGAAATGGCTCGGTTGGAAGAATTGGCGATGGATGGATGGATTTAGCCAGGACGAGGCCTGGTGACAGAAGAAGGAGTGTAGTCACCACTACAATTGGAGAGAGTTTCATGATTATCTTCATGTTGTTGTGATTGAAAACATTTAGCATAGTTTTGTTATTTATATTGCTGATAACCGAAAACCAAAAGGTAATATAATTATTTTTTTTGTTGACTACAATTATATGTTTTGACCAAAGATATAATACCATATAATACACTTTTGACCATAATTATATGTGTTAAATGTAGCAATATATAATAAATTAATAACTAAATATGTCATGATTTAAATGGCGAGATACCACCAATGTTTTAAATCTGACTCAGACAGTGAAGTGGACTGTATTCAAGATCACCGAGTCAACTACGACAAATAATTAATTAGTTTTTATAAATAGTAATTATATATTTATATTTATATACATATATACATTATAATATGTTTAAGTATCAATATAATTTCCTAACAATACACTATTTGCATTTTTTAAATTATGAGGAAATTGATTAACGAAATATGAATTTAGAGATTTTAAAAGAAATTATTAACCTAATAAATCACAACCATTATAATAGCTAGAGAGAAACATTTCTCAAGATTGATGTTTATTGAGACAATTTTAGACATAAATTAAATATCTTTTGTTCATTTATGATTATCTTGTAAACTTAAAAAATGGTTACTTCAAGAAAGTTTGAACACAAATCATCTGATTTAGTTTAGGTAAAACTAAAATCTGAACTATCAAATTTAAAATCAAAGAGAACACATGTATTTGTTACCTCTTAAATGCTTATGTTTATTTTATGTACTTCTCATCCATATTGATAACTTTTTTTTACACCATATTCTTACTAATACGCTTCACTTATTTTATTTTCTGAATTAATAGACTAAAGTAATGGTAAAATAGAACTGAAAATTTGTAAGGATGAAAATAGAAATATGATTTATCATTGAAATGCATGGTAACACAACAAGTTTCATGTTGCCATATATTACATTTATTATTTAAGCTTCTAATAATTTTTTGAAAAACTAAGATTGTTCCATTTAAATCTTCGCATTCTATTTTGGTGGAGGGGGTGGGTGGCCGAAATCCGGAGGAGTATAAAGTACGTCTGGATATTTATTTGTTGAAATCTTTGCATCTTGTTTTGGTGGAGGAGGTCTCATCATACTTTAATATATGCTATGTCTTTAGGTGATAAAACCAGAGCTATTGAAGAGAGGTTTTGACCTTGTGAAAAGGTTTGTGAACATTAATATAATTGTGATTTGGATCAGAATGAAGAAGAGGACTGATTATTACTATGTTTTATGTCTAAAACAGAGGTTTATAGGTAACATATGATGTTCCAATTGTTGAATGCCTCAAGCATCCAGTTTATGTCACTCAAGGATCTTATACAAACATCAAGGTAATAAGACACAAGTTAAACTTTTTTCTTTTCTTTTCTTTTGTGTCTAAAATTGTTTCTTCCATTTGCAGGTTACAACACCAGATGATTTACTGCTTGCTGAGAGGATCTTGAGCATGGACTCATGAAGTTAATCACTACAAGCAATTTTTCATTGTTTATAAAATTGTGACATGAAAATGGATATAAAGCTTTTTGGAATTCATTATAATAGTCTCGAAATCATTTATAATCAAAGAGAACACAATTTGTTACTTATGTTTCTTTTCAAGATTTTCATCCATATTAGTATTTAAAACCTCATAATTCTCATTATTATATTCTTATTTATATACTACACTTGTCTATTTTATTAGTTTATACACTAAAGTAATACTAGTAAATTAGAACTGAAACATTGTCTGGATTGAAAATAGATTTATGGTTTATCGTTCCAATATATAGTAACAAAGACAAATGACAAGTTTTGTGTTATCATGTATTATATTTATTTTTTTCAAAAAATAAGACTGTTACATTTAAATCATTGCATTCTATTTTGGTAGAGGAGGATGATGTTTTGGTGGAGAAGGATGCCAAAAGCCTGGAGGTTGATAAGGAAGGCCTGGATATTGATTCGTTGAAACCTTAGCATCATACTTTGGTTGAGGAGGATGATGTTTTCGTGGAGGATGCCAAAAGCCTGGAGGTTGATAAGGAAGGCCTGGATATTGATTGACTGAAACTTCAACATCATGCTTTGGTAGAGGAGGATGATGTTTTCGTGGAGGATGCCAAAAGCCTGGAGGTAGAAAAGGAAGACCTGGGATTTGATTCACTGAAATCTTAGCATCATGCTTTGGTTGAGGAGGATGATGTTTTCGTGGAGGATGCCAAAAGTCTGGAGGTTGATAAGGAAGGCCTGGATATTGATTCACTGAAATCTTAGCATCATGCTTTGGTTGAGGAGGATGATGTTTTCGTGGAGGATGCCAAAAGTCTGGAGGTTGATAAGGAAGGCCTGGATATTGATTCACTGAAATCTTAGCATCATGCTTTGGTTGAGGAGGATGATGTTTTCGTGGAGGATGCCAAAAGTCTGGAGGTTGATAAGGAAGGCCTGGATATTGATTCACTGAATTCTTAGCATCATGCTTTGGTTGAGGAGGATGATGTTTACGTGGAGGATGCCAAAAGTCTGGAGGTTGATAAGGAAGGCCTGGATATTGATTCACTGAAATCTTAGCATCATGCTTTGGTTGAGGAGGATGATGTTTTCATGGAGGATGCCAAAAGTCTGGAGGTTGATAAGGAAGACCTGGATATTGATTCACTGAAACCTCAACATCATGATTTGGTAGAGGAGGATGATGCCAAAAGCCTGGAGGTAGAAAAGGAAGACCTGGGATTTGATTCACCGAAGCTTTAACATCATATCTTGGTGGAGGAGGAAATGGCTCGGTTGGAAGAATTGGCGATGGATGGATGGATTTAGCCAGGACGAGGCCTGGTGACAGAAGAAGGAGTGTAGTCATCACTACAATTGGAGAGAGTTTCATGATTATCTTCATGTTGTTGTGATTGAAAACATTTAGCATAGTTTTGTTATTTATATTGCTGATAACCGAAAACCAAAAGGTAATATAATTAATTTTTTTGTTGACTACAATTATATTTTTTGACCAAAGATATAATACCATATGATACACTTTTGACCATAATTACATGTGTTAAATGTAGCAATATATAATAAATTAATAACTAAATATGACGGATAGAATCATCTTCATCCGTCAGAAAATCATCGAAAACTTAGAAACGATTATGTAGAAATCACATTTTGGAGTGATTTTAGTGGATAAGAAAATTTGCTCTATGAACAATGCATGGAAACTTATTTATCTTTAACCTTTGAAAATCTTTCTATATTTCATTTTTTTTTTCATTTTAATTGAACAAAGTACGAATACAACATCAAAATACATAAACCGATAAAAAACAAATATATTGGAATTCAAACACAAACAAACAAAGTTAAGCCGAAGAAGAGAAATCTTCCAAACACATTTCATATTTTGTTCATGGACAAATTATATATCTTTTGTTCATTTATGATTATCTTGTAAACTTAAAAAATGGTTACTTCAAGAAAGTTTGAACACAAATCATCTGATTTAGTTTAGGTAAAACTAAAATCTGAACTATCAAATTTAAAATCAAAGAGAACACATGTATTTGTTACCTCTTAAATGCTTATGTTTATTTTATGTACTTCTCATCCATATTGATAACTTTTTTTTACACCATATTCTTACTAATACGCTTCACTTATTTTATTTTCTGAATTAATAGACTAAAGTAATGGTAAAATAGAACTGAAAATTTGTAAGGATGAAAATAGAAATATGATTTATCATTAAAATGCATGGTAACACAACAAGTTTCATGTTGCCATATATTACATTTATTATTTAAGCTTCTAATAATTTTTTGAAAAACTAAGATTGTTCCATTTAAATCTTCGCATTCTATTTTGGTGGAGGGGGTGGGTGGCCGAAATCCGGAGGAGTATAAAGTACGTCTGGATAATTATTTGTTGAAATCTTTGCATCTTGTTTTGGTGGAGGAGGTCTCATCAACCAATGTTCTCGAGGAGTTAAAGGAAGTTCTGAGAGTTGATTTACCGAGACTTTGTCATCATGTTTGGGTAGAGGAGGATGATGTGGAGGATGCCAAAAACCCGGAGGAGTATAAGGTAAGCCTGGAAATTGATTTGTTGAAATCTCTGCATCTTGTTTTGGTGAAGGAGGCACCCTATAATTCACTGAAACCTTGACATCTTCTTTTGGTGAAGGAGGCACCCTATGATTCACCGAAACCTTGACATCTTGTTTTGGTGAAGGAGGCACCCTATGATTCACCGAAACCTTGGAATCATGTTTTGGTAGAGGAGGATGATGTGGAGGATGCCAAAAACCCGGAGGAGGATAAGGTAGGCCAGGATATTGATTTGTTGACATCTTTGCATCTTGTTTTGGTGAAGGAGGCACCCTATGATTCACCGAAACCTTGGCATCTTCTTTTGGTGAAGGAGGTACCCTATGATTCACCGAAATCTTGGCATTATGTTTTGGTAGAGGAGGATGATGTGGAGGATGCCAAAAACCCGGAGGAGGATAAGGTAGGCCTGGATATTGATTTATTGACATTTTTGCATATTGTATTGGTGAAGGAGGCACCCTATGATTCACTGAAACCTTGACATCTTCTTTTGGTGAAGGAGGCACTCTATGATTTACCGAAATCTTGGCATCATATTTTGGTGGAGGAGGATGATGTGGGGGATGCCAAAAACCCGGTGGAGGATAAGGTAGACCAGGATATTGATTTGTTGACATCTTTGTATCTTGTTTTGGTGAAGGTGGCCTCATCATCCAAAACTCTTGAGGAGGATAAGGTAAGCCAGGAGACTGATTCACCCAAGGTTTAGCATCATACTTTGATGGTGGAGGAAATGGCTCGGTTGGAAGAATAGGGGGATCAAACCTAATGCTTGCCAAGGTAATGCATGGTGCAAGAAGAAGCAGAGTAGTGACCAATGTAATTGTTGAGAGCTCTATAATCATCATATTTTGTGTTGTGATTGAAAGTATGTAGCTTAGTTCTGTTATTTATATTGCGGTGAGCAAAAACCAAATCCCAATATAATTAATTTGCTTTTGACTGCAATAAATATGTTAAGTGACAAAAAGTAGAAAACAATATGATACACATCTGAGATTAATT
>JAKUCM010005009.1:0-14816 GCA_023374145.1 Lepidium sativum
AGCTAACGCCAGATATAAGCTGCTGAAAGAAGAACCGAGCCTATACATTATAAAAAACACTCAAAGATCAGTAGTAGCACATCGATACTGGCAATGCAACAAGAGAAGTAGATAATAAGAATCAAAACCTCGTCTTCACTAAACCGTCCTGCATTACAAATTCGCTCATAAAGTTCTCCACCAGCAGCATATTCCATTACAATAGCCAGATGGGTAGGCGTTAAAATCACCTATAAAACACACACACAAAACTCTTAACCACACAAACTTATACTTACGAACACACAGTAGGAACATCAAGAAGTTTAATACCTCTTTGAACCTGACAATATTAGGATGTCTCAGTGATCTGTGGTTGATAATTTCCCTTTGAACATTTTCATCAATCTGTAACACAAAATATCATCACAGAGGTTGAATTGCCAAAAAAACAGAAAAAAACAAATATAAACAATTAATCAACTGAAAAGCATTTATTGAAGCATTTCAAGGGATTAAGAAATGTCAAATCTTTAATCAAATTGACAACTTTTAGAAGCATTAATCATGGTAAACACTATTAAAAGGCTGGACCGAAAACTCCCGTGATACAATCTAAAAGAGGGAGAAAAAAGGAAAGCTACTAAATCTGGAAACAACACCGAAATCGTAGAGATTACTAAGCCTATATATATATATCAAAAACATTTCATTCAGATAAGAAAATTAAAATCTTTAGTAAAGGCGATTATAAAACAAACAAACCTTGTCTCCTCTCTCGATGTACTTAACAGCAACAAGCTCCCTCGTAACTCTATCGGTCATGAGACGAGCGACGCCGAAATTACCCGACCCAATATCTTTGACGAAGTCATACCGATCGCTGTCGTGCATAATCGGCAAATCAATCGGCATAACCGGTAAATTAGCCGCCGGATCCATCTCCAGTTTTGGCTCCTTTATACTCTCAATCACATCAGATAAGCGCAAACCCGTAGAAGAGAAAGGAAGAAGAATCTCTCAGTAGTAGGAATCTAGATTGGAAGCTTCGAGTGGAATTTCGCGAAGGAGAAAATATCTGAATTTGGGGAAAAAGATTGAACGAAGAAACAAAAGCAAGTAGTGGTCGCTCTCCAAATTTAGATAAGAGAGAAGTTCGAAACGACACCGTTTAATTGATTTTTCTATCTACAATACGACAAAAGCCGCCGCGTTTTGACGATTTTGTTGTTGTCGTTGCTTCCGATTAGTTGCGGCTTTCGCTTCACTCTGTCTTTGTCGTCTTCAAGAATAGCTTTTTTTAGTTTGGATTATTTGCGTTTACAAAAATTTTAAAAAATCTACCTGTCTTTTTTTTACTTTTTACTAATTTTTATATTTTTTCCAACTGTTAATACTAGTTCCCATCAAAAGGTTTGTACATCCTTAAATATACAATGTCTCTTCCAAAAATAACTATAAAGTAGAATTCCAAAAAGCTTTTATAAGTAGATATAGAGAATATTTAACTGTTAATACTTAACCCAGTAACTATAAGTAATCTTCTGTTAAAAATAGAGTATAAAGAGAGTCACAGGTTTTGGAAGGTTTTCGAGTTACGGGTTTTGTCATTGGAGGCTTTATCGAGTGAGGAGGAGTCGGTGCGGCTTTGTCGTTCCGTCTTCTAGGGTTCTTTCTCGTCGGAGTAAGGTTAGGGGTTTCGAGGGGAGAGAGTGCTTCTTATCGCTTCCAAGGGTTTGATTTCCTAGTCGGTGTTTTGATCAACGCATCAGTCGAAATCTGAAGAGTCAACGAGGAGTTTTCGTTTGAAGCTTGATGTTCGGCTTAATCTATCTCGTTCTAGTTAGCTTCAATGGAGCAAGATATGTTAGTTACGAATATTTGGTGGGATTTATGTGATCGAGGTCGCTGTTCTGATGGTAAATTTGGACTTTTTCCTTCGGGATTGAGTAGCTATCGGTTTCCTGTAATGTTTATGGGGACTAAAGTCAACCTCTCGGGTAATATTACCTCCGAAAAGGATGATTTTAGGTTGATCCAGAAATGGTGGTGTGGCTTTCGCGGTGGTGTAAGGGGATCATGTGGAAGGCGTGGCTTACGCCCTCAGTGGTGGAGTCCGCTTTCGGGATTCTGGCCTATCTGGTTCCCAAGAATGTGTAATTTGGCATTCTAGAAGAGTCATCTTCTCTTCTCTGTTAGGTTTAGGGCTCTGAGGGTCAGTTGGTATCCGAGTATTACCTGTGTCATAGTGGTGATTAGTCCGGGAGAGTAGAATCCATGTTGGATCTGGATTTACAGAAGTGTGAGATAAAGTCAGACGCTGAGTCTAGTGTTGATGTTCGTGGATTGGATCACATAGAGTCTGTGTGTCATTGTTCTCTTGTGTCTTTAATGTTTAATGGTATAGTTGATCAGGGATTAATTTCCTCTCTTTCTTGTGTGGCTGAGGTAAATGGAGAGATTAATTGTGAAGGTATCTCGTATTTGCCGAGAGGGAAGGGTGTCGCCTCCCTTCTTGTAGCTGGCAGAAATGGCTATACGGTTCCACTTGGTTCAGGGGATAATAAGGTACGCGGTGATCGTTCCTTATTTATGGTTTCAATAATTCAATTCAAGAGTCCAAGGTTTTGGATTGCATTGGAATTTTTGGTCATTTCCGGTAGGTTCACTGAACAAACTTTAGTCCAATTACCATTAAGGGGTCCTAATTTGGCTATAATAGCGAGCAGTTTAAGAAGTAGGAGCTATTTTGAAATTGTTAATTGGATATTCAAATTCAAATTAGAAAGTGATTCGATTGAGCTTATCCTTATTTTGTTATGGCTCCTAAGATATAGGTTCGGTGGGTTTTTTGAATATGGTTCCCAAAAAGGAATATTCCGTAATTTGAAGAGGTTAAATAGGAACATTAGGCATCACATAAGTCATTTATCTTATTTTATCCTTTCTAATATCTTCTATTTGGTCTGGTTTTCTCGGTCAATGGCCCAAGTGGTGTCAAAAAAGAAGTGTGGAGATGAAAAATCTCCTCCCCGAGTCCTCAAAATAATGATTCCAAAAATAGAGAACTCAACTTTATTAGCACATAGTTACAAAATATTGATGGGGCGTTGTTTGAATCTTCAGGTGCAGAACGTAGACACATTCTTATTTAGAATTCCTCAATTTTGGAGCTTAGTGGGAAAAGTCAAGGGCCTAAATTTGGGCAATGGGCGTTTCCAGTTCGAGTTCCAGTCCGAATCAGATCTGGTAAGCGTTATGGACTATGGGTCTATTAACTTTGACGGTTGGATGGTCTCATATGCCCCGTGGAAGGCTATGGCTGACGCGGATTACTCTAGTAGTATAAAATTATGGCTGAGAATTACTGGAATACCGTTCGAGTATAGGGTAGATGAGGTCTACCAATTAGTGGCTAGCTCATTAGGTTCGGTGATTAAAGTAGAAGTGGATAAGAGGCGAGTTTTGCTCGAATTACCGTGTTCCAAACCTTTAATCTTCTCGTATATTCTGTAATTTGAAGAGGGTAGGGAATCAAAGGTTATGTTTGAATATAGACGCCTAGCAGGTATTGTACGATGTGTTATAGAATGACACATGAGACTAATGCATGTTATAAGGCTAAATTGGATAGTAGAGATGTGGAAGGGGAGCGGTTTCGATTTGTTTGTCAATCAGATCGTAACAAGAGTTTTAAAGGAGTAGTTTTAGCAGGGAAAAAGACTCAAGCGACTGTTGCTAAGTCTAGGTCGATCATAACTAAGATTGCGGGGGATAAGAGAGGTAGAGGCGTCTCTGTCACTTCTACCAAGATAGACACG
This sequence comes from Lepidium sativum, assembly GCA_023374145.1. NCBI lineage: Eukaryota > Viridiplantae > Streptophyta > Magnoliopsida > Brassicales > Brassicaceae > Lepidium > Lepidium sativum. The sequence goes on from JAKUCM010005009.1 coordinate 3,801, forward strand.
AGTGGGCAGGTGATATTACTCATGTACTTTCGTTTCTTTATTATTCCAATTGTACGTGTCTCAGGTTTTATGTTTTTTATTCAGAAAAATGGGACTGTTGAGTTGGACATATCCTTGTCCGCTAAGAAGGTGAGACGGCCATTATTTCAAAATGATGATGATGTGGCTATAGTAGATGCTGTTCTGGAACCTCCGTTGGAAGGGGATTTGGAGTCGGACCTACCAACAAGCTCAGTTGTTGATTCTCTGCAGCATCACCTTGGTGGGACTAACGGGCTTTTGGCGGACCTTGGCGTTATGAAGGACTCTAATCTAGATGAGCATGCAGTAGAGGCATAGTTAAGCACTCACCAAGCTTTAATGGAGGAAGAGGAAGCTTTGATACACGAGGAGTTTGCAGCCAAGTTGCAGAAATGCAAAGAGGCGAGATTGGTTAAGCCTCTTTCAAGGCCTGGGAAAGTTGGTTGTCGCATGCTGACTCCCCTCAAAGGGCACTATGTCCCCTCGTCTGACACAACGACATGGTAAGCCAAAGGAAGACAAACAGAAGGAGCAAGAGAAAGACTCCATGAAGTTTAACTTATGATTTTTAAATTTCTATATTGGAATTGTTTGGGTATTGGTAATAAATTATCAATAAGTTATCTTCATGATATTTGGAAAGATTGTAAACCAGAATTTTATTTTTATCAGAAACTAAAAATAATTTTTATTTTATGGAAAAATTGCAATTGCATTTGGGTTTTCATTTTATGACAATGGTTGAACCTATTGGGGCAAGTGGGGGCTTAGTATTATTTTATCACGATAATTATATTGTTCAAATTAATTACAAAGATAAAAATATGATCGATATTTCTTTGGACACATTTACTGTACGGTCGCATATAACATTTATTTATGGTGAACGAGTTTGGGGAAATAGAGCATATGCTTGGGAACGCATAACAAGGCGTAGTACAATTAGAATTGGGCCTTGGATCATTTGGGTGGGGGGATTTTAATGAGATTTCGGGTAACCACGAAAAACAAGGAGGGGTTCTTAGAAGTCCAACATCTTTTATTCATTTTAATCATATGCTTAGGGATTGTGGTATGTTGGATTTCCCGAAAATTGGAAGTTCATGGTCTTGGCGAAGAGTTCGTAGTAACAAAATAGTCTGGTGTGTTCTGGATAAGGTTTATGGTAATGGTGACTGGCACGAATTATTTCCATTGGGGGAAATTCAATACCTTGAAATGATAGGTTCTGATCATCGGCCAATATTATGACGTTTTCTAGACCAACTTTGTACTTCCCAACGTAATCGGTTTTGTTTTGATAAAAGGTGGATCGGCAAAACTATATTTAGGGAAATAGTAGAACGAAGTTGGATATGGGAGGGATCTCGGATTGATAGGCCCGTCTCTTTTTTAGAGAAGATTAGGAGTCGTAAGGAAATCTCACACTGGAGAAGTGAAACTGTTCAACCGGGGCAGCAAAAAATATTGGATTTAAAAAAGTTGGTGGAGGATTCTATCTGTACTTCTTCTGTAGATCATGTTGGGTTGGTTGAAGCTAACGCTAAATTAAAGGAGGCGTATCTTGAGGAAGAAATATATTGGAAACAGAAAAGTAGGAATCAGTGGTTATAGGCTTGAGATGAGAATACAAATTTTTTTCATTCTTTAGTGAAACAGAGACGTGCGCGGAATAGAATAACTGGTTTACAAACTGATAGAGGTCTGTGGGTAGCCAAAGAGGCAGACATAGTACATGACGTTGCGAATTATCTACCAATCATTTTCGAGTAATGGAGTCAGTAATGTTGTAATAGAGGATCTAGAAAAATAAGATCACGAACTTAGATAATCGGATGTTGATGCGTCAGGCTAGCGAATTAGAAGTCAAGAGTGCCCTCTTCCTGATGAACCTCGATAAAACTCCGGCTTCGGATGGGATGACGGCTCAGTTTTATTAGCACTCATGGGAGATACATAAGGGGGATTTGGTGTCGTTATTGAACTCTTTCCTACAATCGGGTGTCTTTGAGAAAAGCTTGAATGAGACAAATATCTTTCTTATTCCAAAACTCTCTCGGCCAACAAGAGTGGCCGATTTTAAACCAATTAGTTTATGTAATATTATTTATAAGATCATTTCTAAAGTATTGTGTTTACGGTTAAAATAAGTTATCCCCAAGCTTATTTCCGAAACACAGTCAGCGTTTGTTGATGGGCGGTTGATTTCAGATAATATTCAGATTACCCAGGAGATGGTTCATGCCCTTAGGACAAATAATTATGTGAAGGGTGATTTCATTGCAATAAAGTTTGATATGAGTAAAGCATATGACATGGTCGAATGGAATTTTGTACGGACTTTGCTGCTGAAATTAGGGTTCTGCAATAATTGGGTACATTGCATTATGTGGTGTATTTCATCTGTAGAGTATTTTGTCTTAATTAATGGGGTGTCGGGGGAAAGAATTGTTCCGTTACGTGGCTTACGGAAAGGCGATCCTCTGTCCCCGCATCTTTTCATATTGTGCACAGAAGTCTTGATTTGTAAATTGAATAAGGCTGTGGAGAGCCATCTAATAACTGGTATTTTAAATTATGCGGGAGAGCCCAACATTCTCTCATTTGCTTTTTGCGGATGACACTTTATTTTTTTGTAAGGCTACTGTTGCGGAGGCCACACAAATACTTAAGGTTCTTACAGAATACGAGATGGTCTCACGACAGAGAATCAATTTCGGTAAATCTTTTATCCAATTTGGTAAGTCGGTAGGGCATTCTGCCATAACCAGAATCCAAGATATAGTGGGTATTAGGAATATGGGTGGCTTGGGAATGTATTTGGGTCTCCTAGAGAGTATTGGTGGATCTAAAGCGAAACTTTTTGCGTATGTGGTAGAAAAATTGGAAACCCGAGTTGCAAATTGGTCAACTCGATTCTTGTCCAAGGCTGGAAAGGAGATTTTGACGGTTTTACCAACTTATACGATGACCTGTTATCGGGTACTGAGACAGTCATCTGGAGAGTGCAATCTGCTATTGCAACTTTTTGGTGGGCAAATTCGGCTTCTTCTGGTTGAATACATTGGATGAAATGGGAAGACTTGTGTAAACCGAAATCCAAAGGGGGACTCGGATTTCAGTTACTAGAAGATTTTAATACGACTCTTCTGGCGAAACAATTGTGGCGGTTACTAGAATTTCCTGATTCACTCTTGGCCAAAGTTTTGAACGGAAAATATTATAAGGACAAAAGTCTATTAGATACTCATCTACAACAAGGATCGTCCTATGGTTGTCGGAGTATTCTTTCTAGTAAACATTTGATTTCCAAAGGGATCATTTGAAAGATTGGTGATGGGAAACTGATTAGAGTGTGGCAAGACCCCTGGATTCCAGATATTTATCCACGACCATCATATTGGTCGGATCTACACTTATTCTCGGATATGATGGTTGATCAATTCATAGATCATCGCAGGGGGACTTGGAAGGAGATTTTAGTGCATCAGTATTTTGATCCCAGAGATGTCCAACTGATTTTGACTATTCGTTTTCGACAAGTCAACGGTTAGATTATTGGGGTTGGCACTTGACAAAATCGGGGAGATATTCGGTAAAATCAAGATATTCTCTACTAGGGGGAGAGATGTGGGCAGCTGAGCCTCGGTCGGGGCCTTCGGTTGACATTTTCTTTGAGACGGCGTGGAAGTTAGACTGTCCTATTAAAATAAAGCATTTTATTTGGCAATCGTTGTTAGGGTGCACAACGGTTTATCCGAATTTTGTTAAACGAGACCTAGGCAGGGATACTAGATGCCCGTGTTGTGGAGAAGAGGCTGAAACAATCTTTCATGTTATATTTAAGTGTCCACCAGCACTCCAGGTCTGGGCTTTGTCCCTCATACCTTCAGCTCCGGGTTTGTTCCCACGAGGCTCTGTTTGGTACAACTTGGATTACAGCTGTTGGAGAATTCTGAGGCAGAATGTGTCAGAGGTTTTTCCGTGGATTATGTGGCAGATTTGGAAAGCCAAGAACGCATTATGTTTCTCGAGCGTGTATTTCGATCCTCGTTTGGTGTTGGCAAGGGCGATCTCCGACCAAAAGGAGTGGTTTGTTATCAGATTTGGTCTCACGGCTCCGAGATTTTTCAAATCCCGCATGGATTTACCCTACCACAACCAATCAGACGTTCACAGGCTTCAGATGTTTTGTGGATGCTTCTTGGAAAGCCACCGACCTTCAGATGGGTTCGATTGGATTTGTTTTCGAGATTCAATGGAGGTGGCGTTTTTGGGAAGAGAGAACGGACATCGGAGTCTTTCGGCCCTCTATGTAGAGATGGAGACAGTTATCCGGGCCTTAGGTGTTATGATGGAGCATCAGATCTCAGAAGTTGAGGTGTCAACACACTGCGAGTTAGTGTGGTACATCTTTCTATACCGAGACGAGTGGCCGACTTTTGCTACTTGCGAGGAGAAGTACATGCGGTTGAGCTCTCGTTTTGCAGTCTGCACATTGTCGGTTATTTTTAGAAGTCTGAATTCTAAGACTGTTGCCCTTGCTAGGGTAGCTCAGGTGTCGGGCTTCAGATTCTAAGTTAGGTGGATCAGTGTTGACAAAAAAAAAAACTATCCAATACTGCAATTTTTTGAAAAATAACTAATAGTATTTTATAAAAAATAAATGATCATAATATTTTAACTATATCTTAGTAGTTAACTAATAAAAATGATCCCATAAATTATTTGTAAATAAGTTTTATCCTATTTTTTCTAAAAAAAATGAAAACGTCCAAATAACACAACTATAGACTTGGTCCCTACACCAAATTTGTGAAATTTTTGGATTCTAACTCGAATTTAAACCGATTCGAACCAAATTTAATGGGTATTAGAATAAAGACTAGATGTTTTTTTTTATGATAATTGAATATGTTCCAGAAAAAAAATGAAATGCAAAATCTGAAAATTTGTCTGAACCTAAATAGACAACACCAAAGATCTGATACAAATCTAAATAGAAACCAAATACTTAGGATTACACCAAATTATATAAATATATTTAAATATCAATAAAACTAACACTTTGGGTTGATTAATTTAAACTAAATTATTTATATCGAAAATAGGTAGCTTAATGATATTGTTACTTTATAAATTCTCAATGCAACATGATCGAATTCTTTACGTGCAATAATAGGAACAAGATTTGAAAACCATTAAGTTTGTCGACAAAAAATTAAATTATTTATAGTTATTTATTAATGAATTGTAGAATTAGGTAATTTATTTATTTTTGTTATCGGCATTAGGTAAAAAGGAAAAGTATAAAAAAGTATTAAAGTGAATTACTCGAGATTTCATTTTAAAAAGGTATTTTGTTGAAAGAAAATTATCAGCTGTTGGATTGCACGAGTAGCCCATGTAAGTGGATCGGCGGCGTTACTGGGCTCTGAATTTAGAAGCCCATTAGATATTTCACCAGTTTGAAAAAATAAAGCAAAAAGCTCCGATGCCGGGAATCGAACCCGGGTCTCCTGGGTGAAAGCCAGATATCCTAACCGCTGGACGACATCGGATTTATGTATATGTTTATCAATAAATATAACTAATCACAACTTCAATTTTATAGTTGCACTGAAAATGCGGTTAAATCTCCATGATTGCAGTTGCTGCATTTGACCGGTTTGTGTTTATCTCTAAATATATTGACACGCTTCCGCATCTTCCATGGCAGAATCAACCTTCAAGTATTGCTTCTCGTTTCTTCTTAAAGTCTTTCTCAGTTTTTCTTTGTTAATTCCAGATAGCGAATCCATCAAATCGTTAATGTAAATTATCTGTTCGTTTTTCTGTTTTGTTTTCGTCTTGTTAATAAAAAAACTTTTATACTACAGTTCTGACGATCGGGATTAAGCTGAGATTTATTGGTGATAAGATATATAAGTTGGTTTACTTATTTGTTGATAGAGTTTGTTAGAATATTCCTAGTTGATTCATTCTTATCTTGTAACCCTTTACTCTATATATATTCTTGAAGAGTCATTCAATAAAGTTGAAAACCTAATTCTATATGGTATCAGAGCCTATCTAGGGAAAATTTTCGTACCTAAAAAAAATCGATATGGACAGTGTTGTCCCAAAACCGGTGGTGGCTGAGTCACCCTATGTGTTATCAAGTTCTGATAATTCAAGAGCTTTGATCTCTCTAATTCAATTGAACGGAGAAAATTACAATGAATGGTCAACCGAGATGATGAATGTTCTGCAGGCTAAACGAAAACTAGGTTGTGTTACTGGGAAACTCAAGAAACCAGCCGTGGATCATTCTGTGGCTTTGGGTCGTTCACAGTTTTTTTATCTTATGTCCAAGTTGGGCGTTCAAGATCTTCACCCTGTAACGTGAGGGGGAGTATTGGTGATAATAATGCATGAGGACGGCACATGTGTTACGTTTCACGCTTTGGTAACACTTCTTGAACGGGGACTTCATGGGGACATCACAAAGACGTTTTCATCACGTTTTGGTAATAGGGGACATGGAAACATTTTGGGGACGGTTCGATATAATTTAGGAGACGTTTTGGAAATGTTTAAAATGTAAATTAGGAAAATTAGTTAAATAAATTTTCCAAATAAATAGAAAAGGAAAAAGTGAAATCTAATTGAATCGTCCCATATCATAAATTATACCAAGATGTGGGAATCGGTGGAGATGACTTTGATTCCATGGAAGGTGTAGGATTTTTGGAGTTTGATGGTCTCACATTACATTAACCGGATTTGGAAAATGAGTTAATTCAAGACAATTGATTACTTTTATCTTTTATTTAGTTGAAATATGTATGATTTTAACTATTTTATTGATATTTTATGAGACATATATATATATATATATATATATATATATATATTACGTACCCATGCCGTCTCTGCGTCTATAAATTTTGAGTTTTGCCGTTTTAAGTCTTCGTTCCTGACCCCGTTTTCAGTCTCCGTACCCGTCTCGATGCAACTTAGTTGGTGATAAGATATATAAGTTGGTTTATTTGTTGGTAGTGTTTGTTAGGATATTTCTAGTTGATTTATTCTTGTAACCTTTGCTATATATATATATATTGTTGAAGAGTCATTCAATAAAACTAAGAAAGTAGAATGCCTAGAGTAAAATTCCGGTACTTTTGAGTTTGTAGGTGTATATTCGTCATCGAATTTGACCGTAATTATCACTGTGAATCAGATTATAGTTTTTTGGGAATCTTAATTAGGAATGTAGAAATGTTGTTAATTCGTGTTGTTGCAGGGTCATTTGGATGTTGAGTTGAATGATGCAGGAAGACAACAAGCAGCGAGAGTATGTGTTTCCAATTTTAGTACTTTTTGCATTTCGATTGTTGCTTCAACCTTCAATCATGACGATGGTGATGAGGCGTTTTAATCTTTTCTTTCCCTTTGAAATGAAATGAGGTTGCTGAGCGTTTATCAAAGGAGCCTAAGATATCTTATGTGTACTCTTCGGATTTACAGAGAGCCTTTGAGACAGCAGAGATCATAGCTGCTAAATGTGGCAAGCTTGAGGTATGTAATAACCAAATTCCGATTTAAGGACATATAACTGTGTTCAAACCCATTTCCTTACTAATTATTATGCTTTATGAATATGCTGCTGAAGTCCGCATCTTTGTGATCTTTGTAGATCTGGATTTATGAATTCTTGTTTTGGTTGTTTGTAGATTTTACAATAGTCTACCATTGTGAAGGTGAATCAATATGGCTCTCTAGATAAGTAGGTACTATAGAAGTTCAAATGCGTATACTGGTTATGCAGGTACTGACTGATCGTGATTTGCGGGAAAGACATTTAGGGGATATGCAAGGGCTTGTGTATCAAGAAGATGCAAAAGTTCGCCCCGAAGCTTACAAGACCTTTTCATCTAACCGTACAGACGTTGATATTCCAGTAAGACATTGTAACCAAGAAGTTTAGAGCATGAGTAATGGCAAAACCCTTAGGGGTCTCTTGCCAAAAAAGAAAAAAAAAATTAAAAAAGAGAATCAATTTGGGTTCACCACAAACTGCTATACATTTCAACAGTCAAAAGATTTGTATGGTTCACTTAGTAAATTGAATCTATTGCTTCTGCTAAATATTGTAGCCATCAATCTCTAGTAAAAATAAATATATATGTATTATAATAAGGTTTAGTTTTCTTGATCAAATTGGAATTTTGACCAAATTATAGACAATCAACTGATTAGTTGTCTTTAAAGCGACCAATCAGACCGACTGATTAAACATATAAGAACTAAAACATTTGCTACGATTTAATGTATTATTAATACAGTTGAAGATTAAAAAAAATTTATTTGTTTCAGAAGAAAACTGTGACATTGGAGACTGAAAAATAATCAATATTGGAAATGAAATAAGATACTTGAGGGGGACCATATCGTGGTGTCCCAAAGATACCTCAATTTAAGATACAGTTGTTGGAGTTTGGAAATAGAAACATTGAACAAAGAAGAGTTTAGTAACTTAACTCAACTCTAGACCTAAAATGTAGTTACCCTTCAAATAACATTGGGATCATCAATCATCTAGCAAATTTTTCTTCTCTTCTTGGAACCGAGAAAAGAGATTTTTGTGTTGAATAGTCTTTGATTTTGGCGCCATCGGTATCAAAGAGAAAAAGGTAGAAAGGTACGTTGAGTCCATTTGACCAACAGAGCACCTTCTGATTTTGGCGGCAATAGCTAAAGGGTAAAAATGGTAAAACACATATATATGTGATGTGTTATTTTCCTCAACTTCATGATTGTCATCATCAGGAGAATATGAGTATCATGTTGTTGCTTTCTTTATCGGTTTTTCTCTACTTTGCTAAGATTAGTGAACATCTCGACTTGTCTTGTAAAATTTATAGTTAGTGAAAACGATTTATAGTTTTAAGAAATTTATATGTATATTAGTATATTACGTATATCAATTGTGATGTTGTAGCTCATCTAATGTATAGAGTAGCTCAAATGAAGATATTATTGCATTGAGATTGGTTCTATCTACGTATAGACAACTGATTATATTTCAGGATTTCTGAAACTAAAAATTTATTTATATATTGAAGAAAAATTAAAGACGGAGAGTAATAGATGAAAAACATATTTCAGTGTAAAAAAGAAGAAGGTGGCCATATAATATGATTGCAGTGCACCATGCGAAAAAATCGTAATCTATAGACACTCATCATTTTTATTAATGATTTATCTGCACCATAGTATATCTTACGATTTTGTGAAGTTGACTTTGGTATCTTTAGTGGAATATCTATATTAAATTTATTCTGCCCTTATTTTAATGAGGAGGCACAAAATTAAATAAAGGGTAAAAAGTCCATTCACAATTCTTGGATCTTGTTACTATTTGTTTATTTTCTTATAAGTATATTCTATTATCTATATGTGATTTATTTACTAAAAGAAACATGGGATAGGTTCATGGGTTGTTAAGTTTCGTGCCACTATAATTTTTTTATAGTGTCAACTAATTTACTGGATTTTAAATTCGATTTCTACTACTACAAGTAGGGAATTCGATTCATAGTGTTTTGAGGATTTGTAAAGTGACTATACTACTGGGCCACAGGTCCTCGGCGTGCCACTATAATTAGTCACCTTGATTATATATATGATTTGTTATGTATTACACACAAGTTTTTTTTCTTTAATTTATTCTCTTTTGGCTAAAGATTGTTGTTAATTGTTATTACAAACATATTCTAGGTTTTATTAACACCATAATGAAACCATTATGTATGTTATTACTTTATTTATCTACATTAGTTCTTCCTATATAAAAGCACAACATTTCACTCTTTTGCCAAACATTTTCCAAACTAATGATTATAAATTCTAAGGAATTGATAAGTGATGGTAAAATATCCTGTAATATTTTGTACCAAAATATGATTTAGATAATCATGTAGCCATAAAATTTAGAGTTTAAGGGGTTTGGTTTATACATACGAATTTCTTAATCCAATTTGTTAACATAAAAATCCAACAACTGAATTTTCGTTATGTATCTATAAACAGTATGATTGTTGGAAATAAAGAGTTTATATATATATATATATATATATATATATCTATTACCACCATTCGAATTTCGTTATTTTTAGGATTTAGTTCGAGTGATCAAAGGTTTCACATAGAAAATACACACAAATATAAAACACATCCAAAATGGTAACAAGAATGAGGATACATAATGAATATGTTTACCACTACGTGTGCATGCATTTGAAAATAATAATAATACGAATATAAGTGGCAAAATAAATGATAGCTAGCTACAAAATTTGAATTGGCTTCTCAATGTGTCGGATTCAACATGTAACTAAGTAAGTTTTGATCATCATACGAATTATAAAATACAACATAATCATTAATTTTTCTTAAATTCATTTCAGTCTCACGTTGTATTGCTTTATTTAATAAAGTTAATATTGACTAATTAACACAAAACCTTAAAAACATAAGAATACAAAAATATCGGCGTGTAACGTAGCTAAGATTATGCTATATTTGTCAAAAATGAGCAAGTAGCAGTTATTCTCAAGTTAACATCTTGACCAATGCCCATAACGAATTGAATTAGTGACGTGGCTTTAACTGGACCAGGAAAATAAAATAAGAGTATATGTGAAATTACATGTTTTGCCCTTTGGAGGAAAATGGAGAAAAGAAGCTTTATTATGGAGGAAGCATAGAAAGAGTCCCCACCACAATATACAAATGGCAATAGCGTTAATTAAGGAACCAGCAAACCTACTTCTATAATAATAATAATTATTAATTATTATTATTATAACTATTATTGTCATTTCCTCTTTAAATTAATATTATTTATTACTACTATTTATCGAGCTGGACCACCAGACTTCTACACTGGGTCCCACTTTACCCACCACAGCTCTCTTTTATTTATTACATCACATTTCATTTGTCTCTCTC
>JAKUCM010005010.1:0-14841 GCA_023374145.1 Lepidium sativum
CCTAAGTATTTTCAATTTACTAAATACCCCAACACTTTTAAATATTTGGACAAAGTTACTAGATAAATCTTAATACGCCGAGGAGATTGAATGTGATTGGTTTGTGAAACCAAAACACAATCAATTATGACCAGAAATAATCTTGGTTTTTGGTTTTTATAGAAAATTAAATTGAGCCGGTTTAACTAGGATTTGACCATGGTTACCAAAGAAATCAATTTAAACTAGATTCACTTAATTTGAACCAGAATAAATAAAAGAAATCGATTTAAACCGTGTTCACTTAATTTGAACTAGAAATTGAATTTGTTGAAACAAAACCTAGTTTAATAAAATGTCTCTTTGATATGAAAATCAAAATGAGTTTTTAAACTCAAGAAACAAGAACAGTCGTTGTTTTTTTTCTCTCAAAATTATGTATTTTTGATAAATACTAAACATATATTCTTATCAATGCATAAGAACATGAAACAAAAATATTGAACCAGCAAATGGCTCTTAGCTTAGTGGCCGACGGTAAGTCCACTTAAGGCAGCTCATTTGCACAACCAGGGATCGAGTCCCCCTGCCTACATTATGTAGGAATTTGGCTATTGGGCCCTATTGGGCCGGCCCAATTAATCTGCCATTGACAAAAAAAAAAAAATATTGAACCATATTTTGTCTTGTTGTTTTTCTTATTGCTTAGAAAAACCTTGAAAATAAGAAAAAGACTACTAAACCGATTACATTCAACTTTTACACATAAAATGTGGTTTTGTTTTGGGTTTTGCAAATCAAAATACATTTTGAATGCAAGAACACAACGATATCTTTGTTTGTTTTTATTCTTTTTCAATACTTATCTTTTGATTAACACATGTTCTTATGATTCCTTCACAAATCAGAGTTTTGTTAGAATTTAAACAATAACAAAAATTTAAAAGAATTAAGATTGTATGATCTGAATTTAAATGATGGGCACACTCTTGAATAGTAAAGGACAAATACATAAGAATACAAATAAAAATACAATTTAGATATTGTGATGTAATCATAATTGTAGATGAAGTGGAGTTGAGATAAAATCTCTCTGTTTAATTCTTTTATCGTATGTACTGTGCCAGTTTGATGCGTTCAAGAATCTCAGGATGAAACCACTTCGATTTCTCTCATCTCACAACACTCGAGAATAAGAGCTAACGAACTCTAAAATTATGTTGTACTCTCAGACTTAATTGAAGAGAAGTTGATGAAGAGGATTGTGATTTTTTGTAGTTTCACAAAAGAGTTTTAATTGTTATTGTGTTGGTGTGTGAAATGAGAAGATAGATCATTTGATTTTATAACAAAATATTCTACATAAGAATAATGATAAGTTATGAGAATTGATTCTCAACATTTAAATCATTTATTTATTTTTGTCATGAATTATTTTATTGTTCCACAATTCAAATTAAAGAAGAGGTAAATATTGTTGATTTTTTCATAACTACATTCTTTAAAATAAATAATTATTAAATTTACTAGCCTATATAATATATTCCAAATGTAATATTATTTTTCATTCAAACTTATTTTAATTTTAACATGTAATCATTTTGAAATTCTAATATTTTTTTGGTTGGAGTCAAATTTGTATTTTTTCGTCTTTTTGTCTAACTCTGAATTTCATTAAAAATTTATAAAAGTGATGATACATGCTTACCGAGCTTGAATTATTAGCAATCTCCTTAACAATTTGGACGGGAGCATAACTCTTCGTTCATACATATATATATATATATATATATATATATATATATATATATATGATTTGTTAGCTCAAATGAGGAATGGTAAAGAGGAACCTTCACCCATGTAGAGACAAATTATTGAGTATCTTGCAAGTCCCCGTAATATGATAAAATATTCTTTGGAATACTAATACAAGATATTTATTTTATTTTCAAATGAAGTAAAGTAGTGACCACAATCCCATTTGTCCATGAACAGAAAGTAATGGCGACGAGTTGTTCGCTTCTCATTTCTACTCTCTTCCTTCACTCTCCTCCTTCAACTCTATTCTCTCCCTCACGATCTTCTCCGCCTTCGATTTCTCTCTACCCTATCCGATCCACACGCTGTTTCCGAATCTTCTCGAAACTTCCACTAGATAACAACAACGAAAATGATGGCACTCTTCTTCTTCCGCCGTTCTCCGCCGTTAAACCTTTCTTCCTCCTCTGCACCTCCGTCGCTTTATCCTTTTATCTGTTTGCCGCTTCTCCTGCCGTTGAATCCGTTGCAGCGTTCGTCGTCAGTACTCCTCGGAAACTTCAAACAGATGAGCTCGCGACGGTTCGATTGTTTCAAGAGAATACTCCTTCCGTTGTTTACATCACTAATCTCGCTGTGAGGTATCATAAATTATATCGTCTTTCTGATGTCTCCGTACTCTTGAATTTGTTTATCGTGCTGTTTAATTGGTGAAATTCACTTTCTTCTGTAATCCCTAACGAATTGCGTCTTTTTGTTGATCAATTTCACAAATGGATTTTCATGTAATCTTCTTCTTGCCGTGATTTTGAGTTGTTGTGTATGATATTTTGGTTTCTTCGGGTTTTTGGATTAGGCAGGACGCGTTCACATTAGACGTGCTTGAGGTACCACAAGGTTCTGGTTCAGGATTCGTTTGGGATAAGCAAGGTCACATTGTTACCAATTATCATGTCATTCGTGGTGCTTCTGATCTCAGGTTAAATTTTGAAACCTGATCCTAATTTGAATGCTTGAATTCGCTTGCTCGTACCTTCTTTGGATTGTTTAGAGTTCAGTGAAATTGTTCGTGTTTCACTGAAACTATGGTTATTGTTCTTTTAATTACATGAGTGTTATTCTTCTTTTTGATTTACATCGAAACTGAAACAATGGTTATAGCTATGGAAGTTAGTGGTTGATGAGACCTTCGAAATAACTACTTTGTTGCATATCCACTCGGATGTCTTGTGTAAGATAAATAAATTGTATTGTCCATATCAGGGTTACACTTGCTGATCAATCAACATTTGATGCAAAAGTTGTTGGATTCGACCAAGACAAGGATGTTGCAGTTTTACGTATCGATGCACCGAAAGAAAAATTAAGACCTATACCTGTTGGAGTCTCTGCAGATCTTCTTGTTGGCCAGAAAGTCTTTGCTATTGGCAATCCTGTGAGTATACATCCTGAAAATTGATCAACTGGCAACCCTCTGTTTTGTGCTCTTTATTTCTGGCAATCCCTACTAAAGCAAGAATTTATTTTGTTACTCTTGTGCAGTTTGGACTCGATCATACTCTTACAACTGGTGTTATAAGGTATGTTCTTTGTCTTCTCGTTTTTAGCTGCATTCTCCTCAATCTTGGATGTGTTTTTCCTATGATTACGCTGGAATTGCTCAACATAATAATTCTTTTTCCCTTCTTTCTTCTTCTTAAGATTGTAGCATGATTGTGTATTATGATTTGTACAGTGGTTTGCGAAGAGAAATTAGTTCTGCTGCAACTGGTCGTCCAATTCAAGATGTGATACAAACAGATGCAGCCATTAACCCTGGTAACAGCGGAGGGCCACTTTTAGATAGTTCAGGAACCCTTATTGGTATAAACACCGCCATTTACTCTCCTTCTGGTGCATCATCTGGAGTGGGCTTTTCGATACCAGTTGACACTGTGAGTTCTTCTTTTATCTGTTTTTCTTTCTCCCATTGCAAATCCAGTCAGAGATTATCCTTGAATCCACCAACGAGTCAGAAGTAAACTTGTTTTGAGCTCTGTTTTATCTCATGGTTAGGTTGGTGGTATCGTTGATCAATTAGTAAGATTTGGAAAAGTTACAAGACCAATCTTAGGTATCAAATTCGCACCGGACCAATCTGTTGAGCAGTTGGGAGTGAGTGGTGTGCTCGTCTTGGACGCTCCTCCAAGTGGTCCAGCTGGAAAAGCCGTAAGCTGTTCTTGTTTCCAAGTTACCATAAAACCAAACATTTCTCTAATCATGGTTATGGTTCCACAGGGACTACAGTCAACAAAACGTGACGGATACGGGAGACTAGTGCTAGGAGACATAATCACATCGGTGAACGGAACCAAAGTTACCAACGGCAGTGATCTTTACCGGATTCTCGATCAATGCAAAGTTGGCGATGAGGTTTGTATGGATTCTACATTTTGCTCTACTAGTTTCTGCATCTGAGTAAGTTTTTGACATTTTGATGAATGTAAAATTAGGTGAGCGTAGAGGTTCTACGAGGAGATCACAAGGAAAAAATCTCAGTAGTTCTCGAACCAAAACCCGACGAGTCTTAAAACAACACGGATTGAAAGAAGTAAATATAACCGTGTAGAAAGAAAGAAAGTCCGGTGGGTTAGTTTTTGTATATCAATTGTTCGGAAAGTTAGATCGTCCAATTGTGTACATAATAATAATAATCTGTTCATATATTTCATATCCGCTCTTATGATTTAGATTTTTTGTTTCCACTGGAATTATATTATAATACACTGTTCGAAAATTACAATACAGAAAATAAAAACATCTACGGGGAATAAGAGGGAGATTAAAGAACAACCGAATGCATTTCGTACCAACTAAATCAAAATCCGAATCAATCCAAATTATAATTTAATTTCGGAGAGAATCAACTTGTTAGAACACAAACTAAACAACTATCCCAGCAATTATCCCTGCTCATTGACTCATTCGTATATGGAAATTAGAGAGTATAGTTCTGGCATGATGATTTCTTAAAACTATATCAAATAGTTTCCCCAAAACTATAGTATAATATAATTTCAAACATTTATAACAAATTTGCATAGTTATAACGAAAGTGTTGTTTCTTTTGCAGGGTTCGAGTCTTTCAAATGTGAAACATCTTTACACGTCTTAAGTAGTAAGAAAATTCAGATTTCTATAGGTTCTAGAGATTAGTCTGGATCTAAGTTTGAGATTCCCAAAGTGTTTTAAAAAATATGAATAGTTATAGATCGAGTTATGAATGAAAATAATGGAATCTGTAAAGAGCAGGGAGGGGTCCGGATCTATAATAATAACATTACTACTTTAGTAGACATCCAATTGAAAAAACCCGTGAATTATGACCCCACAATTTCTAGCACTCAGAACAAACGAAGCCCCATTTACCCCATTATTTCCAACAATATTTAACAAAAAAGAGTAAAAAAATTAAGAAATCGGTCATATATTAACAGCTTCGCAAGACTCAAATCAGTCATATGTGAACTATGTATCTCATTATTGGCTTTCTTTTCTACTTGAATAATATAATATAAAGTTAAGTTGAAAAGAAATCGGACTAAAGCAACAATAAGTATAACTTTTTTTATATATACATATATAGTAGAGCTTTTTCGCATTTTGATAGTTAGGATGATCCAGTTAATAATGTTGTTTTCATGAGTTCAATTCCCTCTTTACGAAATTTTAGTATATGAATTTGCTTTTTGTCAACTAAATCGATAAAATCCGATTCATAACCTAAACTTACAAACCTAATTCATTTCTAAAACATTTTATTCACATGTACGGATTTTTCCAACAGATTTCTATGGATTTTTTTCACGACAGTTTCCAACCAAAAATTTGTAGAAATTTTGTAACGACTAAATGATGTTGGTAATTGTTAGAAATTTCAGATGGTTTCCGACCACCTCAAATTAACGACACAAAACTATCGAAAACTGTCAGAAACGATCATATTTAACGGTTACCGACACTTGTGTCCCTTGGTTTCCGGCGGATACTCGTAAGGTCTTGGAAAAGATTTGTTGATTGCAATTTTTTTTTCTTTTGTTAATTATTAATTGTAATTGTTTTCAACTTCAGTTTTATAATATGAAAATCTTTGACAGTTTTATAATTGTCTTTTGCATATTTATATGTGTGCACAGCGTTTTTTTGTTTCTATAACTTAACAAAAATTCAATATATAGATACAAATTTGATTGTTTTGAAATCAATATTTGCTTCCATAATAAGATTGTTGTTTATCGTTTAAGTAAGGTCAACATCTCTCTAAAAAAAAATTCTACATTACTTTGGTGAATAAGTTTACTATATTTAACCACCATATCTGTTTACATGTTGAAGACTTATATAAAATAATATTCCTAATGTTTTTTTTGTAAAATATGTTGCTTAAGAACCGGAACTATGCTAACAATGTTGGGCTAGTAGATATTATACTTGGAGGATTACTTTTTATGTCAACAAATAGATCAATATAATTTGAGTTATAATTAATTTTTTTCCGTAAATTTTTAATAATATTATGTATAACAAATATAAACTATTAGAGCCAAACTCAAATAGAAAAAATAGAAAAAAGTGACACTCAAGTATAGCAAAAACATTTTATTTTTGTATTACTTTTTTTTTTGTCAACGACAAATTATGTTGGGCCACAACTGGTCGGTCTAATAACCAAATTCATATATAATGTAGGCATAGAGACTCGAACCTAGGTTATACAAATGTGTTGCTTTAAGTGTATTTACAAACTACCATTAGGCTAGATGCGATTTGCTATTTTTGTACTAGTTAGATTACAATTTATTTGCATGCATGTGGGTTACGTAATTTTTATTTAGGTGGAATTAAACCCACTCTCTACTAAGAATTTTGCTCACTAAGAGATATAAAGATTTGACTATCATAGAAAGCACTATATTTCGTTGAATTTCTTTTTGCTTTTTAGCAAAAAAATAATTTCACATGGAATTTTTCAACAAAGGCAAATTCTTTTCTTATTACTCTGTTTTTATACTATTTATTAATTTTTGCCTCGAATTATTTTTTACAAAAGCAAAAGTCTTAGTTTTTCCATCTTTCAAACCTTTTGGTATATCTAAAGTATTCCTATATTTGGTATAATCTTGAACATGGTAGATATTTTTTTTTATTTTAGAGATAACCGAGTAGAGAATAATCTGTTATAATCATATTTAGTTGGATCATTCTAATCACTAAATCAAAAGTAGCTCGACAGTCAATATAATAGATTTGGAAATATAAATATGGTTTTATTAATCCAATGAATAAAAACAAACTATGATAAAATCTCATGGTCATTGTCTCACTTGGGTGAATCCAACACTTTTTATGTCCGTTAAATATTTATAAATTCAATAAACCAAAATTCATGTATATGCTGGATTTCTAATATAGTAAATTCAATACATTCTTTGACGAATATATATATATATATATATATCTTTATTTTATTGTAATGCTTGCAATGTCATGGCTAATGTCATTGCTAATGTCATTAGTCACTAGTCAATAATTCTAAAGATTCTTTAAGGATGTTTATATAATGAATTAATGTGCGTATATATAATTGTATAGGCCAAAGCCAACATAAGTGATCTAGTGTTGTGTACAGAATCTCATCCTTCTTAGTCAACATTTTGTAAAGCTTTTCTTTGTCATCGGAAAACATAAAAATGGAGGCAGTAACGGCGATTAAACCAATTATCAGAGTCGCTGCTCTCTCTGGTTCACTCCGTAAAGAATCCTTTAATACCGGTCTTCTCCACGCCGGTATTTTATTTTCTTTTTTTCATATTTTTTCTTAATAATACTCTCTCTTTTAAGATTTTTTTAAAACACACAAATTTATAAAATTAAATTTTTTATTAATTAAATTATTTTATATTTTAAATTAATAAAATTCTACCAATCATATAGAATATCGCAGAAAATAATAGTCACAATAAATATTACATATATTTTGTATATAAATATGTTAAAAACATTTTATATTATGAAACAATTTTTTTTCCTAAAACCGCCTATAAAAATGAATTAGAGGTGGTACTCTTTTTCTTAATAAGACCTCTATACCTTGGTGACGGTTTTTATTCAGAAAAAAAAAATAGAAATCATACAAAACAAGAGAATGAGTGAATGAGAACAATAAATTAACAAAAATAGATCACTTATGAAGTAGTTTGAGGAATACGTTGGACGTCTACAAACTTTCAAAGGTACTTTAAATTTTAATAAACTAACTGTAGAAACCAATAAGTCATTATGTCCATGTGTTAAGTTGTAGCAAACAATATTTATTTAACCTTTTTTTCTTAAATCCATTAGAGAAGACCACCTAATATTATTATCTTTCTTCATCTCCGATTCAACGTAAGAAATCTTTTTAACATAATTTAATCCATAAAATATTATCATATTCAACTCATTATTGTATTCATTATCGTAACTAGTCTAATACTATATTTGTTTCAAAATATACAACTTGAATGTGTCTAGCTAAAAACACAAATACTAAGAAACTCTTTTATTAATTTTATAAAATTATATATTATTTATTTGAATATAATTTAACTAATCATAAATAATACTGTACACAAATTTGAGTTACAAGATATTGAGTTGTTTAAATTTTGGATAGAAATATGTAAAGACTATAAATTGAAAAAATAATAGTTAAACCTCTTATATTTTAAAATAAAGATAGTATTCAATAATATACCAGATTATCTCAAAAAAATTAATATTAGAAGTTGAACCTTTTCAATTGTTTAGAAGGTAATATTTGAGAGAAAATTGTAATTAATATCATCACAAACAAAATATACTGCTAAACTAAAATAAACAGAATAACTTTATCATTTAAAATATTTTAAGAAAAAAATAGAATTAAAAACATATTGCTAACTGAAAAAAATGATGCTAATATTGAATATGATTTTAAGGAATACAAATTATTTGTAAAATAATATAAAATTACTTAAAACAAATTCTTTTTTATAGCGATGGATTTGACAAAGGAATCGGTACCGGGAATGCAGATTGAATATATCGACATATCTCCATTACCATTTATCAACACTGATCTTGAAATCAACGGTACTTATCCTCCAGTCGTTGAAGTTTTTCGGCAAAAGATTCTTGCAGCTGATTGTATATTGTTCGCTTCCCCTGAGTATAATTACTCTGTCTCAGGTACTTATAACAAATTTGGTTTCTTACCTTACATTTGAATCTAAATCATACACAGATTATCAAGAACTATTTCTCTTAAGCTTATACAAAGAACTTTCTTAGGTTTAGTTTAACTGGTATTCATTTGGTATTTTAAGATTAGTAGATCGGATCCGTCCAAAATAGATATGGACTAAACTTATGAATTTATAATTTGTAATTTGATGATCGAGTTGATTCTATGATTGTAAATTCATTCCATACTAAAATAGACTGGAATAAGGTTATATACATTCTTATTATGGTTGTTTAGCTATCAATCATCACTTTGTTTAAATTTTGCGGCCGAAATGAGTATTTAGAAACAATGTTTAAAACGGCTTCAAAACACTATTTCCATAATTCAAGAAGTCATTTTCAAATACTTAAATTATGAGTGTTTGCAATAGTTTTTATCTAGTTATATTATTTAATTGGTACAATATCATTTATCAAATTTAATATTGAACAAATATTTATTACAAACCGTTTTTTCCAACTACTTTCTCGAATCGCTAACTTTCTAGTTGCCTTGTTTACAATTGCTCAAAATCTTTTAACATTTTGCTAGGAATCGTTTTTGCCAACTACTTTCTCTAACCGCTTAGTTTCTAAGCGCCTTCTTTACAACTGCTCAAAAAATTTAAACCAATTTGTTTAAAAGTGGTCACTAGTTTGACCAGTTATGTTGCTAGGTTTTTACTACACTTTTTGACTCTTTGGTTGTTGTAGACATATGTTAAGTGTTGAATTATGTGACATGATTTGTTATATTAACTCATGTTTAAAGCAAATATGTGACTGTTTACACTTACTTTGTGACTAAACCAGCTCCACTTAAGAACGCTCTTGATTGGGCCTCAAGAGCACCTAATGTTTGGGCTGACAAACCTGCTGCTATTATAAGCGTCGGAGGTGCTTTTGGTGGAGGAGTAGCGCAATATCATCTCCGGCAAATCGGAGTATTCCTTGATCTTCATTTCCTCAACAAACCAGAGTTTACTCTTAATGCCTTTCAGCCCCCTGAGAAATTCGATGCAGAAGGAAACCTGATCGATGAAGCAGCCAAAGCTAGATTGAAAAAAGTCCTTATCTCGTTACAAGCATTTACACTAAGACTTCAAAATAAGTAAGTTCAAGTGAATTAAATCTTCATCATTTGTGAGATTGGTCGTGTGATGATAATAATGTCAATTGTTGTGATAAGAAAGAGTTGTGTCACTTTTGTATAATACCTTTTATTTCTCATGAATATTGTATACATGATACATTGATACATCTATATTTATTAAACGAGTGATGTTTTTTTTTACCATTTAAAAAAATGCACAAAAAATAAAGTTGCTAACTAAACTCTCCTCACTCATGTTAGTTCTTAGAAACTAATTTCATTAAATCAATACACATATTTTTGTCAATAGCATAAAATCGACAAAATTTAATCTATAGTATTAATATATTTTCTAAAACTTAAAAAAATAATCACACAGAAATAAAATTCGTCTTGGAATCAAACACCAGTGAAAAAATAGCAGAGATAAACTTTAATAACTAGAAAAGTCTCATAAATCACTAAATAAAGTTATGTTTTATGGAGAATGATTATTGCCGGAACATTTATCTAAGAATCTCAAGATGATCCTTACGATACTTGGAAGTATTATACAAAAGCTGAAAGGTAATTTTAGATTTATTATTTTAGATATAAAGAAAAATTTATCAATTTTTGTAATCTTAAGTTTCTAAATTTTATGGTAGGAGTTTGGACTATTTTTCTAGGAATAGTACAATCCATAGATAAACACACTTTCACATCCGAATTTTTTAATTGACCGAAAATATGGGTTCATATTCGTATAAAAATAAGTAGGAAAATATATTTTAGTTTGACATAATAGAATAATCAACCTATGAATTCTTTAAAATCCTAATTAGGTCTACCTCTGCAACTTAACCACAAATTCTTTATTAACTTTAAAATTTATCGTTTGCAACAGTAAATAATTGTTTGGTGATTTTTCCACCTAATTTTTTAATCCTAACGATTTAGCAAACAGATATGTAAGGAGACAAAAAGAAAATAACTTTTGAGTCACAAAGTGAAATCAATAAACAATAGGCTCCACTCAGTCGATATATGGCAAAGGAGAAGAGAAATGTATTTAATGTAGACACGTTGTAAGCAAGTTATTAATTATATTTAAAAATCCAAATAAATTTCAATAAAAATCAACAAAAATTATGATTGAAATTCCAATAAGTCTGGATGATTTGGAAAGTGACGATTCCAAAGAAGCACTTCCAGACCTCTTAAATCTCCCGATTGATAATTTGTGGGAGTCTCTAAATCACACTTCAAATATTGGTTTTATATGTTCTGCAAAAAGATGATAAACACTAGTTTTAAACAAAATATCATAATTAATTTCTCATCTAGTTGACAAAAAAATTTCTAAAACTTTTTTAACTTGGAAATGAATGTTTTTTTTATATATATATTAAAAGATTATACCTGAATAATAGATCATCAGAACTAATTTTCGATTCTCTAAAGCAGTACTACCTAGATATTCAATGTAATAATAAACATAAATCTTGCAATACAATAAAAAAAATTAAAACCCCGACAATAATTCACTAATTAGTACAGTAACTTTTTCTTGTTAACAATAGAATCGACTAGATCTATATATATAATTTAAATTTACTCTTAAGATTTTAAATATTATTACGTTAGAAATGATTGCATGGAATCCACAAATAATGGAAAAGGGAGGAGCAGGAATGAATTGCATTTAACTAGTCTACCAAACTAAAGTCATTTCCCTAACTAAATAATAAAAATATAAAAATTAAAACATCAAAAGAAAATTGAAGTAAAAAAATTCAGATAAAAAAACAAATAAATCAATAAATTAATAGCTGCGCTTTGTAGTTAGGAATGTGTAGGCTATTGGCTAGGGAGTTGTGTCTGATACTCTAATCAATCAGACAATTAACTCATCACGAATTTATAACTTTGTACTTGTCAACTTATAGGCTGCTTTAATGGACCCAAGATTATCATTTAACTATCATTTGAATTAACTATATTCTATAACTGTAAAATTTATATTGCACGGTTGGGATTTATTTCAGAGCGAAATAAATAATTTCAATCACATTTTTAGCTACTCATCAAAACTAGCCGGTTCAAATGATTCTTCAATTATACAGTTGTACTTTTAAGGAAATTTGGTAATAAAACATTTAGGTGAATTTCATCAAATAACACAATATTTTCCTGAAACGCAACAAATTCATCACTTCAAGTATTTCTAAAAATAGTTATAATTCGAGAATAATTACATAAACACTTCACGAATTTATCAAAAAATATTATTCCTCTTTAGTATTAACTATATTTATCCACACAATGAAATTTGCTCTCATAAATTATTATATTTCCTGTCGAGAACAGGTGATCCAGTGGTGTAGTCACTTTACAAATCTTCATTGAACTCCCTACTTGCAGTTGTAGGAGTGAAAGTTAAAATTCAGTAGACTAGTTGACAAAAAAAAAATTATTATATTTGCCAAGAAATATGTATTCTACTTAGATTGTTTTTTATTTAACTAAACATCATATTTATTTTATTTTGTCAATAATAGATTATATTGGATCACAATTTATTGGTGTAGTAGTCAAATTCTTACATTATATAGATGGGGGACTCAATATCTAGTTGTGCAAATGAATTGCGTTAAATGAAATTACCTTCGGTTATTAGGTTAAAAACTATTTACAACTAGAGATCATGTAGTAAATTCAAATTTCAGTTGTAGGAGAAATTTTTTAATTACAAAATCAAGTTTTGTCAAATCTGATCGTTAGTTGTAACTACACTAAAACAACATCACATTTATTAATCCACTTGTCCTACTATTTGATCCACTTTCAGTTTTGAAACTATAAATCAATTAATTAGTAATGTCGATCCATAAAAGTTTAATATTTGTCTTTCCCTAATTTACATACATGTCAATATCCAAATTATCTTCATGAACAAACATAAGAAACCCACACTTGATACAACTTGTCGATTTTCTTAATTATATAAATATCTTTAACTCTATTTACATCAAATATCAAAACTGAGAAACAAAAAAAACTCAGAAAAAAAGAAGCATAATCTATAATAAAATACCTATTTACATGTTTAACAAGTTACTATAATTTATTAAAATACGAAATAAAATCGTATGCAGAAAAAACACGAGTTACCTCTGTATAGATCCGAATTTATGAATCAAAACGGAGGAAAAGTTTTGCCGTAACGATTTAAATTAGAAAACAATCCGACGACGTTTTGTTTATACGGCAAATAAGATTTTCTCTTATCTTCTTCTTTAATGGCTTTATTCCTCAAGTAAAATTTCTCATGAGCAGAGACTGAAACAACTTTCTCCTTCTTCTTCTTCATCGTTGAAGATTCATCTCTTTCATTAATTGAATTTGAATTCAGGAATTTAAGTGATTGTTTACCATCACTTTTACTTCTCTTGAGTAGATCTCTAATCCGCCATCGTTTTGTTGACCATGACGATGTTGACGATGATCCTGTAGATTTGCTTTTTCTACAGCCACCACTTGGTGACATCTCCGCCATAGATCTCTCCGGTGTCCATGGACAATAGATCTCGCTTGGAATCGTGTCCAATCCATCTCCATCCTCTTCTTCATCATCGGAAGACGATGGATACGTTTGTTGCGGTTTTTGATCGATTCGTTCTCTGAGAAACAGATCTTTTAATGGAGTAATTACCGGCGAAATTGCTTGAGTTTCCACGGCGGAGATTAGATTCTGATCGAAAACTGGAAAAACAACATCGCAGGAAGAAGATGTAACGGTCGCCGTCGCGAATTCGAATTCGTCATCTGATTTCTCTCTGTAACAAACTCGTTCGACGATTCGTGAAATGCGATCTCCGGAATAAGTGCTGAAGCTAGGTGAAAACGGACTAGGTTCGTTAACTTTCTCCATTGATTTCTTCTTCTTGTTCTTGTTCTAGGGATTGACAGTTGAAAAACGAAAAGAGCGTGAGAGAAAGAGAAAGGTTTTTGATAGCTTTAATGGCGATTTTTGTCTTCTTATGTAAATAGCCGTATAAATAGGAAGAAGCGGTTAAGCACATGAAAATGGCAATGAAGTAAATAAAATGGGTTTAATTAATAATGTTACGAAGACGCAATAACGTGGACTTTCTAGAAGCGAATCCCGCTGCTTGATTCAGAAGTTTCTGATTATGTGTAAGATTTTTATTTAATGTATTTTGCATTATTTGACAATGATATATCACTACTCCAGCAAACAAATTATGTTTTTAAATACAATTTTTTTAATATCTTGGACCCATTGTGTATACTGATCCTTTTAAAATATCAGAGTGAAAGTTCACATTGGAACAATAATATTAGTAAATGTGGATAATATCTCATATCGCTTAGGTTTTTTGTTGACAATATGACTATTTCAATATTCCTTTTAAACTAGTTTTGAATATTAGTTATGCTCATTAATATGTATAAGAGCTCACATTCAATTTAATTGTAAAATTTGTAAATATTTAGTTTCATAAACTTTAGATTTTAGATGTTTAATCTGTAACAATTCTCTTCTCTTAAACTAGTTCTTGAATATAAGTTATGTACAGACTAATTTCAAGTTTCCATATACAAAAAACAATGTAGCAACTTAGGTCTAGGAAGTAAATTCGTAGAAATGTGGTAACTTAGAATTTGAAACAATATTTTTGGATTAGTAAACTCTACATTTGTATATCGAATTCTTTTTAATC
>JAKUCM010005011.1:0-22500 GCA_023374145.1 Lepidium sativum
TCTGACGTTTGGTAGAGTTAGATTGTAATGGGGTAGAGTTGGCTTGTGGTGTGGTAGAGTTAGGTTGTAGTGTGGTAGAGTTGGATTTCGTGTAGGTGAGTTAGTCTGACGTTTGGTAGAGTTAGATTGTAGTTTGGTAGAGTTGGCTTGTAATGTGGTATAGTTATGTTCTAGTGTGGTACAATTGGATTCTGTGTAGTAGAGTTAGTTTGACGTATGATAAAGTTAGATTGTTGTGCGGTAGAGTTGGCTTTTGTGTGGTAGAGTTGGATTAGAGTTAGTTTGACATTTGGTAGAGTTAGATTGTAGTGTGTTACAGTTGGCTTGTAATGTGGTAGAGTTGACTTGCTTTTGTGTGGTAGAGTTGGATTAGAGTTAGTCTAACGTTTGGTAGAGTTGAGTTCTGTGTACTAGAGTTTTACCTGTAATGGAGTTGGGTTTTTTTAATGTTTATCGTTTGTTTTCATCTTTAGATATTGCAGAAAAGAAGTACCCGGAGAAGGTTCTCACACATGGTCTACCGGTGATGAAGAATCGAAGCATCAACCATTTCTGCAATCTTAAAATCATCAGTAATATGATCAAGGGTATTGGTGAGGATGCATACGTAGACATAAAGGAGAACACTTGTGTAGGCGTTTTTCCGAAGCTAACAGACTCTGACTACATCTTTACATGGATACATATACAGTACATGTTGATGAATCAACTAGTGATTAAGAAGAAGTATGAGATGTGGGTGTTATTTGGGTCTCGGCCTACGAGGTTTTCTCTACACGAGTTCACGGAAATCACGCAACTTAATTGCGATAACTTCAAGGAGGCTTCTAATGTGGCAGATGTTGCCCACAAAGAGCTTTGGGAAGATATTAGTTTAGGGGTTGGTGAAGGCCGTAAATGGGTAGAGTTGAAAGACGTGAGATGTAGAGGGTAGTCTTTCGAGAAGAGGAAGATGGAAGGCTTGCGAGTGGTTTTGCATGTAGGGATTTATGGTTTGCCACACAAATAGTAGGCTCCTTTTTAGTTCTGCGAAGTTGGTGGAGATTTTTAGATATTCGAGAGGCATCCATGGGCAAGAGTGGTGTTTCTAACAGATCAAATCGATCAAAATTACAGCTTACAAAAAGGCCAGTAATTACACTCTACAACGGTTTTGTGCACGCACTTTCTGATATGGGCATGTGAGTCCATCCCCATACTAGCTGAAATATTTGGGGAGCAGAGAGAAGGTGACGTCCCCATTCTACGATGAAGACCAATCAAAAAACAAACCATTGAAACCGAGGAAATTGTGAAGTTGGAGCAAGGAAACAATGGAAAGGTAAATTGCTTTCGTAGTATAGTTAGTTTAGGTGATTGATAGAGTTCATTTATGTATAGTAGAGTTCATTTACGCTACTAGTAGAGTTCATTTACGTATATTAGAGTTCAATTTCAAGTAAAGTGGAGTTGATTTCAAGTATAGTAGAGTTCATTTACATGTAGTATAGTTCATTTATGTGTAGTAAAGTTCATTTACGTTTAGTAGAGTTATTTTGACAGTTAAGTGGAGGTAATTTATGTGTGGTAGAGTTCATTTATGTTTAACAAATTGCATCTTCTCGTCTACTAGGTACGTCTTAAGCAGCTGACTACACAGCCTCTGAAGATAATGCCTCTATGGCCAGACAATATTGCAGATCCCAAAGTGGACACTATGCTTGGAGACATACTTGCCTCCAATTTAGATGAATCCGCCTGGGACATAAGTAATAAGAGGAGGGCAGATGCTTATGTCGAGGAGAGGATGAGCAAGCGTAGTGCTAGTTCAAAAGAGCAGGTGAAGAAAGGGAAAGAGAAAATAAAACAGAAGGAAAACAAGAAAAAACACAAGAAAGAAGGGAAGATAATTCAGAAGGAGATGGACGACTCCACTACCTTGAAGGATGTAGTGAGAGTTCATATTCAAGTATAGTAGAGTTCATTAACCATTTAGTAGAGTTTGGTTGTAGTGTGGTAGAGCTGGATTTCATGTAGTAGAGTTAGTCTAAAGTTTGATAGAGTTAGATTGTAGTGTGGTAGAGTTGGATTTCGTGTAGTAGATATCTAACGTTTGGTAGAGTTAGATTGTAGTGTCATACATTTGGCTTGTTGTGTGGTAGAGTTAGGTTGTAGTGTGGTAGAGTTAGTCTGACGTTTGGAAGATTTAGATTGTAGTAGAGTTCTATCTTATAGTAGAGTTCATTTACCGTTTAATAGAGTTCATTCAATCTTATAGTAGATTTTATTAACCGTTGTTTTTTTTCTTCTTACAAGTATCCTCTTTCGTAAACTGTTCCATTGTCAAGAGGATTCATAAGAATGTGGTTCATTCTCGTCGTATCTATGATCCTTTTGGTCTGATTTCAAAAATAAAAGTACTTTGGTTACGCGATTATGTGAAGCATGAATTATAAGTACCTATTTGAATGTGTTGTGTTGCATAGAAATTCGTCGATTATTTACAAATGTGTTAGTTTCTAGAGAACTTACGGTAGACGCAAACCCGAGTCCAAATGCGGATTTCTTTCTCCGCTTGATCACCCCAAAAGAGAAGTGGCATGTCCCTTAATATGGCTGGCTACACGATTGAGTAAGTTTAAGTGTATTTTGACGTAAAGTTTGATGTAGTAGAGTTCAATTAGAGAACTAATACAATTATGTTATTACAACATATTGGCTCTGGGATGAATCTCTTTCGGAAAAGATGGTTGCAAACTCCAAGCTCATACAAGAGTAATCAGAGATTGCTTTCCTGGAGCCACTGTTTTGTGGTTATTGGTATTACACATACAAAATGGATTACGTGGGAAAGGAGATAAGTATATGCCGGTGGGTTTAAAGATGTCTTCAACGGTATTTCACTCAGATTTTGTGCCACTAGAAGCAGTGGATTAGAGACGTGGACACAATCTACATCCCTCATAATATTAACAACTTCCAGTAGGTGGTCGTGGAAGTTAATCTGAACGATGGGAAGATTCACATATACGATCCCGACCCATCTTGCAATCCCGCTGCTGCAGTGATAATGTCATGCAACTAAGTTACTCAAATTCAGTATAGTAGAGTTCATATACCATGTAGTAGAGTTCATATACATATGTGGTAGAGTTCATTTACTCGAATGGTAGAGTTCATATTTAAGTATAGTAGAGTTCATTAACCGTTTAGTAGAGTTAGGTTGTAGTGTGGTAGAGTTAGTATGACGTTTGGTAGAGTTAGATTGTAGTGTGGTAGAGTTGGCTTGTAGTGTGGTAGAGTTAGGTTGTAGTGTGGTGGAGTTGGATTTCATGTAGTAGAGTTAGTCTGACATTTGGTAGAGTTAGATTGTAGTGTGGTAGAGTTCATTTACATGTTTAGTAGAGTTCATTTACATGGTTCTCATTTTTTGTAGGTCATATGCCGTGATGATTCTGAAGATGATCAAGTGGCCTTTCACCCAAGGAGATGCAACAACACATTAGCGCGGCTCAATATAAGATTGTGCGTGTGACTAGAGGCGTACCACATAATAAACGGTTAGGCGACTGTGGCGTATACGCTCTCAAGATGATCGAATGTCTGGTCATCGGATGCAACTTCGAAGGTCTTTCTGACGAGTACATCAGCTTCTCTCGGCTGAAATACGCCGTTGAATTCAGAGACAAACTTCCGATAGAAGCGGAAATTTCTTCCAAGGATCAAACATATGCAAAAGAGTGTGATAAGAACGTCCTCATCACAGCATCCCAAGACGTCATGCTGGATTGGTAGATTTGTATAGTCAGTGTATAATCTTAGAGTAGTAGCTTTGCAGATTTGTGTAGTCTTAGAGTAGTATATATTTGTATAGTCTTAAAGTAGTATATATATGTATAGTCGTACATGAATATATTAGTTATTGACAACTAATTTACTCTCTTATTCGAAACCATACGTGATCTAACTATACCAGTCGAAGACCATACGTGATCTAACTCGGAACTAACTCTACTGCAGAAAGACGAAAGGTGACATAACTCTACCACATAAGAATTTAAAGGTGACATCACTTCAACAAGAGTTAACTCTACTAATTCATTTACCATGTAATGTAGTTCATTTCCTCGTGTAGTAGAATCCATTACTGTTTAGTAGAGTTCATCTGGAGTTCTAGAAAATGATAGAGTTCATTTCCTCGTATAGTAAAGTTTATTAACTGTTTAGTAGAGTTTATTTACAGTATGATAGAGTTCATTAACTGTTTAGTATAGTTCATTTACAGTATGATAGAGTTCATTAACTATTTAGTAGAGTTCATTTACAGTATGATATAGTAAATTTCCGTGTAGTAGAGTTCATTTTCCGTATAGTCGAGTTCATAACATTTGTAGTAGAGTTCATTTACAGTATAATAGAATTCATTACAGGTTAGTTTCACCCACATTTTTTGCCAATTACAAGCAGTGGATGAGAGACGTGGACACAATCTACATCTCCCATCTTATAATATTAAAAACTTCTATTAGCCCTGGAAGTTAATAATGTTTAATATTGGACACGATCTCCAAGATATACTCCTTATAACAATTAGACTATAAAGTAAAAGGAAACTAAAGAGTCTAATCGTTATAATGAGTTATATTGGAAAATAATGATTACATTGAAGCTTGTGTAACAAAAAACCTTTCACATAGACTGCTTCAAACTCTCCATCTTCACCTTTGCCAAAAACGTTCCATATTCACCTTTCAATCTATCAAAAGCTTCTACACTTTTTTGAAACCGATTTCATCATAATCATACAAAAGTAATAGTTTGTATATTTTGATGCTTGTACAAGTTTTTTATTGTCTTTGATACTAACTTATTTGTTTTCTTTTGGATAGATGGATTCAACAAAAAGAAGCAATGTTGTTCGCAAGGCACATATCTCGGACTTACCGACACTGCTTTAACGAACATCATAGCTAGATGTGCAAGGGAAGGACTTGATGAGATTTAAAGTGTCAGGCTCGTGTCGAAGGATTTTAAAGAGCTATGCAATGAAAATGAAGTTCTCAGGAATATAGATATTGGTTTCGTTCCATTCTATCCCTCTCCCAATGCAAGAAAAGAGATTCTATTCGACAATTTCCATACAAGGTTATGCAATGCCGGTAATGTGGAAGCTTCGTATCGATGTGGTATGAGAGAGTTTTTCATGAATGAAAATCGTGATGGTGGTTTGGAAATGCTACTAAGAGCTTCTAATGGTGAATGTGAAGAGGCCAAACTTTTATACGGATTTCTGCTCATATGTTTAGGAGATAACACTAGACAGGAAGGTTATCAAGTCCTAAGACCTCTATTACAACAAACAGTTGCTGATACATTGGAGTACATAAGACATCTCGAGAACAGAATCTTTAATCACCCAGCTCAGCTCAGTTGGCGAGGAGAGAAGGAGTTGCTAATTCTAGAACAAACATATGTTCGAGAAAGATGTACTTGCAATGGTGAATTCCTACTGATTCTCCCTTTCTTCGAAGGATTCGATGACGGCGAAGGCATTGATCAACCTATGGACAATGCTTGTGAAGTATGCATTTGGCATTACGAATTCTCAAAGATATTTCTCAACCATTAATGGTCATCTTTTATATGTAATTTCGTTTATTTTGAATGCTGAAACAATTATTTTGCATGTTGGAACAATTATTAACTTTTTTAATGTTTTGAATCAAAATTAAGCAAATTACTCGGTCGTACAAGAATTAACTCA
Organism: Lepidium sativum; assembly: GCA_023374145.1. NCBI lineage: Eukaryota > Viridiplantae > Streptophyta > Magnoliopsida > Brassicales > Brassicaceae > Lepidium > Lepidium sativum. The sequence goes on from JAKUCM010005011.1 coordinate 5,744, forward strand.
ACCATAAATAAGTAAAATATTTGACAATACAAGAAGTAACTATACCGTACTTGTTTATACCATACAAGAACTAACTCTACCAATCGAAAGACCATATGTGGTCTATCTCTACCACATAATAAATAACTCTACTAAAGGCAGTGTTAACTCTACCACATAATAAATAACTCTACTAGAGGTAGTGTTAACTTTACCACATAATAAATAACTCTACTAAAGGTAGTGTTAACTCTAGCATAGAATAAATAACTCTACTATAGGCAGTGTTAACTCTTTATCTTTGATTTCTTCGGCCTCCCTGGTTGTTGACGCACGTGTGGTGGCTTACAAAGCTTACAACTCACTTCCAACGGAATAGGAATTGCAGCATCTCTAGGAAAGATACTACAAGAGTATGCGTTGTACATGAAGGTCGTGGGATAGTATGGATGGGTAAGTTCGATTGTCAGTTTTCTCCAAGCCTCAGCAATGGCAATGGCATGCACACAAGAAATTTTTTCGACGTCATACCGCTTGCAGAAACACGTCTTCTCAGTCAAATTGACTAAATGAGAAGATTCAGATCGCGTAAGAACAACCTGGTGTTCGTCTATGTCCTGCACGTTGTACTGTCTAGCTTCATCATCTTGTCTATCATTTAAGAAATACAATGTTGACTCTACAACAAAGGGACCAACTCTACTAAAGGCAATGTTAACTCTACTATGAAGGGACTAACTCTACTAAAGATAGTGTTAACTCTACCACACAGAGATAAACGGGAGTGCTAACTCTACAACACGAGTTTTAACTCTACCTTTAGGAGCTTCTCAACAGATGTTGTTAGAACAGTAGACGTGAGAGTGGCCTTCATCTTCCTTTTGCGAACCAACATGTTAACATCGCCCTAATTGCATCTATAAGTTGCACAATGGGAAAAGTTCTTGCCTTTGATAACGCATGGTTTATTGATTATGCAATGTTTGACGTAGTGAAATTGTATCTATTCCCGGGAAAGTAAAATTGACTCCACACCCACACGTCAGTTTTTATCAAGTACGCATGAAACTTTGGATCTAACGCCTGAATCTGAGCAAGTATAGCGTTGAACTCATCGACCCTAAAAGCAGTGGCAGCTTTCTTGAACAACTTAAAGGGCTCGCCACCTCTAAATTTCAACAAAATGTTCTTACATAGGTGGTAGGTGCAAATACCCCGAGAAGAAAGTGGGTACATATTCTTTATAGCTTTAGCAATGGATTTGTGTCTATCTGATATGATGGAAAGTTCCCTGTCATCTGGGATCACACGGTTGAGCTGTCTAAAAAACTATTCCAAGATACTGTCTTGCATGGTAGCAGTTAGTATAGTACCTTTATACTTCCCTAGCAAAATTGTACCATCAACAACAACAACCTTCCTCATGCAGTGAAAACCCCTAATACTTGCATCGAAGGCAATGAATAGAAACTTAAACCTGTCTTGCCCGTCTACTTCAAGCTTTATTAGGGTTCCGGGATTCGCTCTTATAATAGCAAACAAGTATGACGGAAGTTCTTGCACTACAAGAAATGTGGTCGAAAACCAACCACGTCTCTGACGGGAAAGGTGTTTTCGGAAATTTCCGACAACTCCACAAGCATAACTGACCGGAATTAAAAAATTAAAAAGAAGGTCAGAAACGGTGGGAATTTTCCGACCACTACCCGTTTCCCACCATTTTTGACCGTAAACCGGTATAATAAAAAAAAACGTTATGCATATGTCTTTGTCGAAAAAAAGCAAGTAGGTGAGACGGTCAGAAACGGTCGAAAATGTTAGGTGAGACCGTCAATAACCGTCGAAAATGTAAGTTGTGGCCGTCAATAACCGTCGGAAATGTGTATTATAAATACACGGCAAGTTCTTTCATTTTCACTATCTTATCTTCAAACACAAAAAAAAACACATAATGCCAAATATATGTTTTCGTTTACGGATGGATCAAGAAAGAATTGATCCAGAAACAAGATTACTTACGTACGAGTACGAGGAAGGACTAAAACAGTTTATGGATTTCACCGGAAATCAAAGCCTGGCGCTAGAAACAGGTAAGATGTACTGTCCTTGTCCAAAATGTCGTAATATGAGATTTATTATTGTGAAACAAGTATGGGTTCATTTATATAGTAGAGGTTTTTTTCATGGGTATAAAGTATGGTACTGTCATGGAAAAGACGCATTTATGGTAAACTTTACTAGTACTAGTGAACACAATGATGTTGGTTTAGGTGTGTATTCAAATGTTCATGAAATAGTTAAACCAATGGGTAATGTGGGCAGTAGTAGTGAACATAGCGAAGGTCGTTTGGGTGTTAGAGGTACTGTATAGGTGGAGAACAATTGTGGGACATTTCAGATGGTGAACGATTCATTTAGAGAGAATATTCCAACATTCGAGGAAGGAAGAAATAGAGGAGAAGAACCTGGAGGCAGCGAAGAAGCCATTGTATAGTGGTTGTGACGACAACGTATCTCCGTTATCAACTGCAACTGACTTGATGAATATCAAGACATATTACAATTTAGCGGAGACTTGTGTTGATGCGATACCTAATTTATTTAGGAGGAGTCTCCCGAAAGATAATATTGCTTCTGGCTCGTACACCGAGGTGCAGAAATTGGTTGCAGGCCTTGGATTGCCATATGAAATGATAGATGTGTGTATCGATAACTGTATGATTTATTGGAGAGCGGATTCAGATGCACTGCAATGTCGTTTATGTCATAAACCTCGATTCATAGGAAGTAGTGGTAGAGGACGGATCCCATACAAGCAAATGTGGTATTTACCTCTAGCAGATAGGTTGAAGAGGTTATATCAGTCAGAACGTACAGCAGCTGCAATGAGATGGCATGGGGAACATAATTCACATGGGGAGATCACACACCCATCGGATGCTAAGGCGTGGAAATGTTTTCAATCTAATTATCCAGAATTTTCCTGGGAAAATAGGATTGTATATCTCGGATTAAGTACAAATGGGTTTAGTCCGTTTGGGAAACACGAGAGACAATATTCAGTTTGGCCACTCACTGTTACACCATATAATTTTCCACCATCACTGTGTATGAAGTCAGAGTTCTTATTCTTAAGAGTCCTTGTTCCTGGACCAGAGCATCCACGAAGATCACTTGATATATTTTTACAGCCACTCGTTTACGAGCTGAATCAGTTGTGGGAGTGTGGCGTAGATGCATATGATATTTCATGTGGGATAAATTTTAAGATGAAAGCAATTCTTATGTGGACTATTAGTGATTACCCTGCATATGGAATGTTATCTTGGTGGACAACACATGGAAGACTTTCATGTCCGTGGTGTCAAGATAACACGGAAGCGCTCCAATTGAAACATAGGAGGATGACATCTTGGTTCGACTATCATCGGCGATTTCTTCACAAAGAACATCCATATCGGAAAAGCACGACATTAGTTATGAAAAAACGGAAAGTCATGTATGGTCCACCTCCGGAACAAGATGGACAAGCGATATTAAACCAACTTAGAGATTTTGGTGCTGAGCGAACTGCAGATTTTGGTGGAAATGGTCATTCTCCGGTAGATGGCGTAGAGGAGTATCACAACTGGCACAAGAAGAGTATTTTTTGGGATTTGCCGTACTGGAGAAATCACATTCTGCGGAGATGTTTAGACGTTATGCACATTGAGAAAAATGTCTTTGAGAATATAATAAATACGGTCATGAACATGATGGGCAAAATGAAAGACAATCTGAAATCTAGACTAGACTTACCTGAAATTTGTGATAGAAGATCACTTCATATACGCGGAAACAATAAAGTGGGCCATTCGCTATATTCAGATTGGATGCTGCTAAAAAGGTATAACACATTTTTAGGGTATAAAAATAAAAATTATATGTTTATTTTCACTAATTAAACGTAAGTTGTTGCGATATAGAAAATATTCTTCGATTAGATAAAACATGATGTGAAATTCCCTGATGGATATGTATCAAATTTTCGCAATTGTGTTGATAGCTCAGAAGGAAAATTTTCTGCGACGAAGAGTCATGATTGTCATGTGGTCATGCAACGTCTTTTCCCTTTCGCATTCAGCTATCTGTTACCAAGAAATGTACACGCATCGATCGCATGTAGACATGTGAAACCTTATAAGAACATGAAAGTTGTTATTATAAACATTACATGTAAATTTATTTTTCTTACAAATTCAGGAATATGGGCTTTTTCGTGACCTTTGCGCGCACACCCTCACTGTAGATGGAATAAAGAATTTGCATGAAAAAATTCTCGTTATTTTGTGTAATTTGGAAAAGATATTTCCACCATCGTTCTTTGATGTTATGGAACATCTTCCGATCCATCTCCCTAGAGAAGCTGGTAATTATATTGCACAAAATCTTTGTGACTAATAGTAGATTGTATAAATTTTGATGATTCTATACGTTTTGATGTTGAGCTGGGAGGGCCACTTCAGTATCGATGGATGTATCCATTTGAACGGTACATGTTCAAACTAAAGAAAATAGTTAAAAACCTAAGCAGATTGTATGGTTCAATTGTTGCACAAAGCATCAACGAAGAAATGTCAAACTTCTCCTCTATGTACTTTCATCCGACAGTGCAAACAAAGAGTCGAAGACCACCTCGCCATGATGATGGTGGTGAACGCCCAACATATCTAGCATTCGTTCCTGATATATTTTCGCAAATTGGTCGATTAAGTGGGAAAGCAAAACAAAGAAAACTAAGTACTGCAGAGGTGAAACTTTTGCACCTGTAAATTGCTAATAACTGCAACGAGATTGACGACCTAGAACGGTGAGTTATGTTATGTCCAACTGAGATACGGTTTATCATATATGCAATGTGCACGAAATAATATCTTATATGGGATTTATATTCGTGATAGTGTATACATGGCACAAATAACAGTTGCTTATTCTCACGACTCCGAGGAAGAACTATATGTCAGAAAAGATGACGAGTTCACAGAATGGTTACAATTTTTTGTAAGTTGGTTTAAATTATTATTTACATAGACTAGTTTGTCATTACTCTTATTATGCCGAGTGACGAAATTATGTTAATTATATGTCGTTCCGCCTAATGGACAATCATTTCCAAAATGGTTACAAGAGTTCGTGATGGGTCCTCTTGCAGTCGCTAATTCGTATCCAATGTACTGTACTCGCGGTTACGCGTTCAAAATTCTTAGAGAAGGCATGAGAAGACCCACTTCCGATTACGGTGTTTCGTCGCCGTCATAGGACACAATATACTACGGTATATTATGGGAGATTTTGGAAGTTCGTTATCCAGGACTTCTGGACTTGAAGTGTATTGTTTTTTACTATGACTGTTACGATCATACAGTTGGTACTAGTGTTATTGTAGATGAGTTTGGTGTCACGTCTATTAACTCAAGAAGAAAGCTACAGAAGTTCGAGCCTTTTGTTCTTGCATCACGTGCAGACAAAGTTTGCTATATTTCATACCCACAGAACCCAAACAGAAGAAACGGGTGGATAACCGTCGCATCCATAACCCCTAGAGGAAGGCTCAATGGGGTTTCGAAAAATGAACCAATGCAGCAAAATACGTCAGGGACAATTGGACCACTGGAGATTTCATTCGGTATTGACCTATGTATGGATATGACCCACCATGCAGATGCTACTATCCACGATAATTCAGACAAAGAGATTGGAGAGTTTGGTCGTCATTACGACTCAAATGATAATTCTAGGTCAGATGAAAGTGGATCTGATTTTGAGTAATTAAATAATTTTGGGCAAGCTTAAGTATGATTGCAAGATGTCATGTAAACGTTAAATGTATACGTAATGTGAACATGAACTTTTTTATAAAAAAAATTAAAAAACGAGAAAAAAGTGGTCGGTAGTGGTCAGAAATAACCGACCACTACTAACCGGTTTTGGAGGGAACCTAGAGCGGGAAAGGTTATGGGAAATGGGAAGCGTTAAGGACAGGCTTGGGCCACCTGTCAGCAATTTTTATTTTCCGACCGTAATCGACCGGTCTGGTTTTAGGACCACCATCGACGTCTTCTCCTCTTCGTCTTCTCCACGGATTTCTCTCCTCTTTTCCTGCGCAGACCGGTGACGTCGACGTCGTGGCTCGGATTTGGCCGAGGTCTCTCCCCCATCCCCACCACAGTCTTTTCCAATGTAAGTTTTACATCCTCTCCCTCTCAATTTCAATTTTAATTTCCTATGTAAGTTTTGCCTCCATTGAAGAATGCATATCGTTTTTCACTCTTAATCTCATGTAGACTATGTCTTAATTTCGAAATAGACCTGTTAGATTGTCATGATTTTCGAGTTCGTTCATTTTGAGAATTTTGAGAAGTTTTGTTGATGTTCTTGGTGATGTTAGAACTTAGAAATTTTTGATTTTTTTCGATCACTTTGATTATGGTTTCCGATCTTGCGGTGTTGTTGCGGATTTTGCGGATTTTTGTTGCGGTGTTTTTGCAGATTTTTGAGGAATTTTTTTAATCAATTGTAATTTTTTAATAAATCAAACATAATTGTTTTATATAGCATTCATAATTTTTAATAAAGGAATCATAATTTTTAATAAATCAATCGTAGGTTTTTTATAAATCACTTGTATTTTTTTTAAATCAATCATTATTTTTTAAAAAATCAATCGTAATTTTTTATAAATCAATAGTAATTTTTTATAAAGGAATCAAAACTTTTTTATAAATCAATCGTAATTTTTTTATAAATCAATCGTAATCTTTTTTAAAATCAATCTTAATTTTTTTATAAATCAATCCTAGTTTTTTATAAATCAATCGTAATTTTTTATAAAACAATCAAAATTTTTTTATAAATCAATCGTAACTTTTGGTAAGATTACTCTACTTTTACTATTTTTGTGAGAAAAGAAAACACTGTTGTTTAATAAAAATTCGCAATGCACTACGATTTTTTGTTGTATTGTTATTCCTGTCGTCCTCTACAGGGCTAGCTACAATGATTTCCAACCCCTCAGACAGTCTGCCCACGACTTTGACTCCAATCAGACTCAGAGTCCAACACCAAGCCCGCAATATGTTCCTGAATCGCAACCTCTAGGCACAATGGCGACTCTAACCATAGAGCAGCTTCTTACTGCTGGAGGTCGTGGCCACCTTGGAAAGCTCGATCCAAGCGACGGAGGTCCTTGGTAAGTTTGTAATTAACATTTATATTTAATTTCATTTATTTTTACATTAATCACATATTTTATAATTTTTGTAGGTTTCGGTACGACAAGGGGATTAGAAAATAATTTTGCGGATGATCCATCATCAGCTTCCCTTTGCGTATTCTAAATATAAGGATTTACCGCAAACCTTGAAGGAGAGTTGGTTCAAACAGTTCACGGTAATGTGTTTTAACCTTCTCTTGCATTTAAATTTTTTTAATAAAATTAATTCTTTTTAATTATTCATATTATTGTTTTTTGTAGCAAGACTACAATTGGGACGTTGCGTTGACTCCCCGGGTCCGAGAGGAGTTTGACAAGCAGTGCAGCACCTCGTACAAGAACAATATCTACGAGTGGAAGAAATTCTGGAAAGGCGCCAAATGCGAGGTTCCGATACATTGCAATCTAGAAAAGTCCAGAGACTTTATCGTGTATTGCAAACGCGAAGAAACCCAAAAGTGGCGAGTAGGAACACTACCAATAGGAAGAGTGATCGCGGAGGATTTGGCATCGCTACCCAAAAACGGTGCTCAGAATTATGAGCAACGATCTCGCATTTTGATACGTCAATTGTTAATTCATTTTTAGTATCATTTCCATTATTTATTTATACTAATATTGTAAATTTCTATAAGGCTTCACAACTTGGCGAAGAACCGGATTTGTTCTTACTCATGGAGGATACCCACACTAACAAGAAGACAAATGTGGTGGAGGACAAGAAGGTCCTCGACGTCCTCGCGAAAGTCAGACAAAAGCGGGACGACATCCTTACCCAGAATAGTCAAGAAGGTGAAGGAAGCTCTTCTCAATTGACCCGAGAAGAAATAAACCAACCCGTTAAAAATTTAAAAATTTTCCTAATTTTAATTATACTTCGTAATAAATTTTTTTTTTTGCAGTCTACTCCTTGTTAACTCTGACGGCTTCCATACCCGTGTCCTGCAAAGCCATTTGTCACAGCAAGAGCGGAAAGAGCTGACTTAGCTACGACAAAAGCAGGAAGTCATGGAGCGCAGCTTCAGGAACACAATGCCAAATTCCAGGACTTTGAGAGGATGCAGAAGAAACAGATGGCCGAACTCGCCAAATTCCAAGCGATTTTTCAGAGCTTCTCGGCCCTCGGGAATTCTCTTTCAGATTCTCCTCCCGGGAACTAGTCTTGCTTTATAAAAACAATCTTGTACATATTTCGTACTAACAATTTCAGATTTGTATATATTTTTTAAATTATTATTTTTAAAAATTAAAATTTTTTATATTTAAAGTTTACATACAACACGCGGGAAAAAAATAACTTTCCAGGGTGGTCGGTAGTGGTCGGTAATTTCCGACCACTACACTGGTGTCCGACCGTAATCGACGGCTGGGTAAGGCAGTTGGAAGTTGGTAGAAAATCACCTACGGCTACTGACAGGACTTTCCTTCCGTTTTCTACGGGGTTTTCCGACAGTCTCGGACGACATTTTCCGACTCGTTTCGATGGGACTTTCCGACTATATCCGATCACCGATATTTGACCCTTACTGATGGGTTTTTTTGTGGTCGGAAATTACTTACCATTATTGAAAAAATTAGATTTCCGACCATCTCAAACCTTCAACTTATTTTCTGTCAATAACGGTCGGAAATACCCTTTTTCTCTACCGTTATTGACGGATACTACCGTCAGATTGCACCTTGCATTCTTGTAGTGTTGGAAACTACTTTTTCAAACTTTCTGTAACTAGGGCTCGTGCTTGGCTTAGAGTACGGTGTGATTTCCAGTACTTCACCTCGATAAATTGTAGTTATGACGACATCAACTCTACCACGAGGAAAATGAACTCTACTACATTACAATCTAACTCTACCAAACGTCAAACTAACTCTACTACACGAAATCCAACTCTACCACACTACAACCTAACTCTACCATACTACAAGCCAACTCTACCAAACATGAGACTAATTCTACTACACGGAATCGAACTTTACCACACAAAAAGCCAACTCTATTACACTACAATCCAAATCTACCAAACGTCAGACTAACTCTACTACACGGAATCCAACTCGACCACACTACAACATCCACTGTCGCCGACATGTGAAGCTTGCAGTCTCCACTAACAGTTCGGTACCCAACATTTCACATCCAATACTGTCTTCGACGAAGCAACAACATCGAAGTCAAACCTCTGTAAGACAGAAAGACCTCTTTAGCCTCGTCATAAGTTCTTTTTTGATGAGTATTGTTGCCTAACAACCAATGCGAGTGCTGACATTTCTATGTCCAAATACTCATTATTCAAATCCAACCCCATTGCTTTCTCTGAGAGGTTTTTCTTCTCTTCTTCCTTCGTTTTTCTACGAACACTGATATAATCTTCATCATCCAAGTTTGCGCCATCCATTTCATCGCAAAAGTTGAATCTGAATTCCACATCTTCGTCCTCAGCATGTTCAGTTTCATGTTTCACATTTTTTGGTATACGCTCATTCTTTGGTCTACCTCTACTCAACACGAGATCAACTCTACTACACGAAGGAGCAACTCTACTACACCAAGTGTCAACTCTATTATACGAGGCATCATTGTTCACCCACTTACAATGGAATTTCTCGTCAGTGTTTCCTTTACCGTTACTACACTAACCTTTTTCAGAGAAACTCGATGAAACATGAGATCTAGTGGAAATTTTGACACATAGACGCATTGCTTCTTTACGAAATTGTGAAACAAACACTTGCAATTGTCTATTGTCACTTACAATTACAGGAGAACTATCTTCTAGTAGTGAATGAATGACTACATTTGGCATGTAGCTTAGTTTTACCTCATGACAATGTTCATCCCAACCAAAATCGGCATAAACCATCTCCATAAATTCATCGAGCCTTAAATCTTCGACAATGCCTATGATCTGACACCCGTAGAACTAGTCTACCGAAAAAATCCATCGAATTTCATTAAAACTCCAAATCCCACAAACCAAAATGATCTGATCCATAGAAATAGCAAAGGAGCTTGGAAGATGTAAAAGAGTTTCAAGAAAGCTACAATGATGCCACTTATGGAGGAATCAGTTGGATGCGCGACAGATGAGCTAATAGTTTGAGGGATAAATTCGTAATTTAAGCTCTACTACTGAAATAGGCTAGGTTTGAAAATTAACTCTACTATGTTGCACTCTGTTAGTGTGGTATAGTTGATTAAAGCGCAAACATAAACTCTACTACGCTGGAAATCTAACTCTACTAAGCACACTTTAACTCTACTACGCTGGAATTCTAACTCTACTATACACGATTTTTCATTCATTTCAACTCTACTAAGCATACTTTAATTCTACTACGTTGGAACACTAACTCTATTATGTTGCACTCTATTAGTGTGGTAGAGTTGATTAAAGCGCAAACATCAACTATACTACGATGGAAATCTAACTCTACTAAGCACACTTTAACTCTACTACATTGGAAATCTAAGTTTAGTATACATGATTTTTCATTCACGTCAACTCTACTACTCACACTTTAACTCTACTACGCAGAAATTCTAACTCTACTACGCAGAAAATTCTAACTCTACTACGTTGCACTCTGTTAGTATGGTAGAGTTGATTAAAGCGCAACATCAACTCTACTACGCTGGAAATTTAACTCTACTAAGCACACTTTAACTCTACTACGCTGGAATTCTAACTCTACTATACACAATTGTTTATTCATGTCAACTCTAGTAAGCACACTTTAACTCTACTACGCTGGAAATCTAACTCTACTATGTTGCACCTCTGTTATTGTGGTACAGTTGATCGCTTTCATGGCTGATTTCATTAATGACATTTTTGTAATTACCTTTTTTCCTCATTAGAAAACGGCAAAATGGTATATATAAAATTTTAAAAACATTGTAGTATTTTTACAAACATTTTCTATACTTCAATAATTAAACACTTAATTTCGCTATAATCTAGCAAATCACCCTTGTTTAAAATAATAAATTATGTTCTTCTCCTTAAAGTTCGCAACTTTGGAATCTGATATGGTGTTTCAACAGGTATAGTTTTGACCCTAGCTTTGTTTTGAGGGGGTAACGAGTTTAACTAATTAGGGATTGATGTCAAAATGTCGTTAGGAGAGTGTAGTAGTAATGGAGGTATTGTCTGAGAACACCATTTGTCAAGAAGATGGGTCTCAAAACCCACCTAAAAAACAGAAATGAATTGAAAAGAGAAGAAAAAATTGAAAAATAGGTCAAAAGACCAATTTATCCCCGTAAATTTTGCCCAAACCCGACCCAAATCCATAAGTCTCAACCCAATATCCTAATATCCGGCCCAATATACTAAAACCCGACCCAAACTCGAAAATCCAACCCGGTCCCCCCCCCCCCCCCCCCCCACTAAATCCCTAAAATCGCGATCCCACTCTCCCCTTTCTCTTTTATTTGTCGCGAAAATCCAACTCGAACTCCCTTTCATAACTTCCTTTGATTTCACAAGTCTCTTTCGGAAAACTAGCATAACTATTGTATAACTTCGTTGGTTTCATTCAAAAATAAAGATTTATCTCCACCAAACTTTCCAATTGAAGGTAAATCTTCAAAAGTGTAATTGGTTTATCATTTGGTTAGGGTATTGTATTCTATTCCGGCATCAAAGGGGGCGGTTTTGGGATTGATCTATGGTTTTGGTTCAAACTCTCTATGGTTTTGGTTTCCAATTTGGTATTGGAAATTGTTAGGATTTCAAAATGGATAGGTTGTTGATGTATGATTAGAATGTGTTGAGGTAATGTAGATAATGTATTGACATATCTATTTTTTCTTGCAGTCATAGGTTAGAACAAGAGGAGGGTCAAGTAGAGGAGGCAGTGGTAGAGGAAATGTGGAAGACGAACCGATAGAGGATATATACATTGAAGACACAATGGTATGTATAACTAGTATAACTTGCTAGTTTTACGAAATTTTCGTGATAAATTGATTTTGTGATAGGTATAACTAGTATAACTTGCTAGTTATACTATATTTTCGTAAAACTAGTACAACTTTGTAGTTATACTTTGTCGTTATACTAGTATAACTTGCTAGTTATACTATATTTTCGTAAAACTAGTACAACTCTGTAGTTATACTCTGTCGTTAATTGCTGAAAATATGTGTGTGTGTTTCAGGATGAAGGACCGACTGCACAGCTTCCTACTGGGATGTACTTCAATTCGACGGAGTACCCCAAAAAAGTGAAGATCTCCACTCGGTGCTATGTAAAGCAAACGAAGCAATTTTTCGATGGGTTGCAGCCTCCATTGATTGACGTGGAGAGGGCATGGTTCGAGAATCATCTGCAGTTCCGGCATATATTTCATATGCCGATGGAGAACAATCACATGACCATGGGCATGTGGATGTTGCTGCTTCAAACCGCTTAGACAGAGACCAAAAGAGAAGGTTGGTTTATTCTGAACGGTGTCCCGGTTTGTTATGGGCTAAGAGAGCATGCATTGATCTCTGGTCTAAACTGTCGGATGTATGGGACGATAGATTTTTGGGAAACAGCAGGAAGTACGAAGTTCAAGAGGAACTATATGGGGCATTTGGGGAAGAGTGTCAGAAAGGAGGATGTGGAGAATATTTTCAGGAATTGGGGACCTCTTACTCAGGACGACAAACGGTTGAAGATGTTAGTCATGTACTTCCTATGCCATGTCATCCACTCGCCGACCAAGGGCGAAACAGATGCAACACCGATCGATAGCTTCCTATTGAGGGTTGTGTGGATGATCTGTATTACTGCTAAAAGTTTCCTTGGGGCAGATGGACATTCGAGAACATGCTTCACGAGATCAAGCATACAATGAATCATTTCAAAGGCATGGTCTCGGGTACAGGTTGGGAAATCCCTGGTTTCGTACTTCCTCTTGAGGTTAATTTACATTTGTTAATTTTTGATATGTAATTATTGTGTGGTGTTTCTGACATTTCCTCATATGTTTGTGGTTGTAGTTATTGACTTTTGAGTCAATACCGAACTTGTACAGTAATTACCGAGAGGTAATTCCAGATGCAGACCCATCTTGTCCTCGGATGTGCAGGTCCAAGTTCCAGCAACCCAACATGAGAGGATATTATTTCTCAACAATCAACAAACTCCTTGATAAAACTACGTTTAATTAATGATTTCTAATTTTTATAATTAGAGTTAGTCGTTGATTTATTTGTTTTGCAGGAGATTTTCAGTACCCTCTCTCCACGCACAGAGGAAGAGCGTAGTTTGCTGGCTGAAATGACAAAAGAGGAGGATGATGAAACTCATGATTTTGAGGTTGAAAGCTAGAGTCAATGTATACGTGCTGGGAAGAGAATCATGTTTGAAGCGATGTATAACCATGATGTGGAAGCATGATTATCTACTCCGCCTTCTGCTCCGATACAAGCCCCACCTCCGCCTTCTGCTCCGACACAAGCCCCACCTCCGCCTTCCGCTCCGAATCATGTTGAGGTTGTTGATATGCTCAAGGCATTAAAAGAAGAGGTGGATCGTTTAAAGAAAAGAGTGACATCTCTGGAACAGGTAAAACATGTAAAAATTGTATAACTCGAATAACTTGTATAACTTGTATTATTGTTCAAATACAGGGTGATGGGGTTTGTGAAGGTGGTACTGCTGCATGTGATGCTGCTGGTGGTGATAATGAACCCCTTGATGGTGATATACCTGCTCAATCTGCAACCGTTTGATGCTCCACCCGTTGATAATGCACCCGTTGTTAGCCACGTAAACTAGTATAAAAAGTATAACACGTATAACTAGTATAACTTGTGTAACTGTTCAACCGTAAGCTGCTGGAACTCGTGCCGGTTTTAGGAATGTATATGTGCGAACAAGTAAACGCACAGGGAATTCTGACCCAAGTCCAGCAGTGACGAGGGCAAAGGCGAGGAATGTACAACTGTAAACCTAAGTTAAAAACTTATGTAGTGTTTTTTGTTTAATTTATTTAAGGTTATGTTTATGTGTTTTCAAACATGTTTAAGTCTTGAAGGTTATGTTTATATTTTCAAACATCTTTAAGTGTTAAATGTTATGTTTATATGTCTCAAACATCTTTAAGTGTCTAACATCACTCGAAATATTATTATGCTTAAATAGTTAGACTAAAATAACTTGAATTTTGACAATCTTACAAAGGACCGAAATATTTTCCGACCATCTCCACAAGCTTAACAACCACTGCCTTTTGCTCCCACATCTCCTTCTTCAGCATCGCCACCTCCGCCTTGTACAACTCTATTTTTTTCTCCATCTCCTTGATACTATATTTCAGATTCTCACACTCTTCTTTTATAGCTTGATACCAACATGTTTTCCTGTGGAGGCCATCGTTCTGTTGGTGGAAACAACATCAGTTAGAATAAAGAAGTAATACTAGTTCTACTAGATAGGCTAAACAACTTCAGTAGTAAGAGTAATGAAGTAATACTAGTTCTACTAGATATACTAGTTATACTAAACAACTTCAGTAGTTAGAGTACAGAAGTAATACTAGTTAGATTAAACTAAACAACTTCAGAAGTTAGAGTACCGAAGTAATACTAGTTATACTAGATATACTAGTTAGACTAAACATCATCGTTTGTACCTATACACTCGAAAGTTGAAATAGATCTTGTTTCGGGCATGTTCATTTGTTCTTTCCACGATGACAGCTTCACCACATGGACATTCATGAGGAATTCCCCCTTCACTAAAATCAAAGCCCAACATTTTTTTTCTACAAACCCTAACAAGATAGGTGAACTTACTGTGAGAGAAGAAGTCGAGAGATGAGACAAGATTTGGAGAGAGGAGAGGATAAATAATCTAATAGACAAAAGATGAGAAAAGATTTCAAGAGATGAGAGGAGAAATCGTTGAGAGAGAAGAGAAAAGGAGAGAGATGTCGCGAGGGAGAGAGGCAAGAGTGAGGAGGAGAGAAAAAAGTTTTTTTTTGTTTACATACCCACAAAATTAGGTCTGCACGTGTCTCAATGAAAATTTCATATCTGGGCGCCAAACGAAAATTGTCATGTTTTCGACCTAGTTATACTACTAGTTAGCTGTTAGACTAAATTACTACTAGTTATACTTTTGATGATTTTGTAGTAAATTTAGTATTACATATCCTTATAAATTTATTTTTAGTTGTACAGTGAATTATAATAAATTACCTGATGAATTTAAGTGTTTTATGTATTTAAATTCTAAAATCAATATATATTCGTAGAACTTAGATAGTCACACTAATGTAAACTTAGAAAGGCACACTAAAACTATAAAGAATATAGTGAACTAATGTAATTAAGTCTAAAAGTCTTATTTTAATTTAATTTTTAAGTTATGTATAGAGTCATTCATCACTATATACACAAAATATAATCATCTTAATGTTAGCTTATAAGAGTTGAGTTTCATTATAGATTATCTTACTTATAAGAATTGTGTTTCATTGTAGATTATCTTACTTATAAGAATTGAGTTTCATGGATCAGATTCATCTTTAGATTACAATTACTTAAGTTCAAACAAGACTTAGTCTTCTTTGGCTAAAACGGTGTCGTCGTGCTCCTCCTCTTCATCGACTTATAATAGTTACTTTAATATCTTTTGTCTACATTAAAATCGTTTTGTAATTCGATGTGAATAACGTGTGAGCCCAAATACAATAACAGTAGGCAAATACAATAAATATACAGTAAGTTCGATGTTACCGCTGGTCAAATAAAATAAACCAGCTATACCACAAAATTTGAATAAATGAATTTCTAATAACGAGACATGTCCAGTTTTACGAGTTTCACAAGTTTTACACATACACATTTTTCAGAGAGAGCTATAAGGCTCTTAGGAAATACCCTAGTTTTACTAGTTTCAAGAGTTTTACACATACACATTTTCCAGACAGAGCCATAAGGCTATTAGGAAATACCCTAGTTTTACTAGTTTCACAAGTTTTACAAATACTCAACAAATCACTGATTGACCTCATCTTCTGCTAGATCTCTGAATATTGGCGATTGGAACCTTTGTCTCGGCCTCCATACGTTTGATGATCTTGGGACGTGTCTCTCGTACCGATGGCATCCTTAACACTTTTTTTCTTTCCGTTTTAATAATTCGGTCAGGTGGGTTAATTTCATTGTCTTTGATGTAATCCGGAACATTCAAAACTTTTTTAAGGGTCTATCATCTTTTTGGAAAACAAAGAAAGGGAATGTGACAAAAACGAGTCCCAGTAAAAAAAAAAAACGAAAATATTCCAAAAAATGAACTAGTTAAATTTTCTTACGAGTTTTTTCTTCGACATCGACTCTAATCTTTTAAAAGAGCATATTCATTAGGGAAGACTCATTTTATCTTTATTTTTTAAATATCCTCTTTCCTTGGTTGGATTCGAACTATTTTAAATTCCTTGACTTCATAGAAAGAAAAGTATATATAGGTACTCTTGGCAAATGTATTATACGCTATCCTATTCCATTTTCCTACACGAATTAATG
>JAKUCM010005012.1:0-31613 GCA_023374145.1 Lepidium sativum
CAAATATTAATACACAAATGTTATACCAAAAACTTATACTTTCTAATATATGCACAAATTAACTCTTTTATTTCATTTCTATATTTTGAATAAAAATTTACAAATCCCACATAATTACCATCTTATATTGTTAAACCCTAAACCAATATAGTTTGTTTATGAACTTTGTCCTTTGATCTTTGTTGATTTTGTTTGACCATTCTTTAGTGAAATTTTGTTTTTAATACTTCATAATTGTTTATTATTAGATTTCAATATTATTATTATTTTAATTTGAATTAAATATATAATTATGGAGCAGACTTCACGTGAAGTCTTCCCTTTGAACTAGTAGACTTCACATGAAGTCTACTCTAACCCCTGAACCCTAAATCCTAAATTCTAAATCATAAATTCTACACCAGAAGCCAAATATTTTCTCTATAATACCCAAATTTTAGATCAAAAACTTATACTTTCTAAATATATGCACAATTTAAATATTTTATTCTATTTCTACAATTCAAATACAAAATTTACAAATCCCACTTGATTATCATCTCTCATTATCTTAAACCCTGAACAATTACATAATTGGTTTATGGACTTTGTAGTTTGATATTTGTTGATTTTATTTGACCATGTTGTAGCGAAATTTGATTTTTAATACTTCATAATTGTTTATTATTAGATTTTGTAATTAAAATTATAAGCATATAATAAATGCTATTTTAATTTTAAATTATATATATAATTGAAGTTTTCTTGTATAAGCAGTAGACTTCATATGAAGTCTTTTGTAAGCAGACTTTACATGACATCTATAATATTTGGTGAAGGATATAAATGTAATTGCATTTCCAAGTTTTTTGTTTGGTCATTAAGGGTAATTTTTTGTTCTCATGAGTTATTCTTGGAGGTGGATTTAATTGGGGTTCATTTTTGCATTTAAAATGAAAATTTGAGTCATATTTATTATTTTCCCAACATTTAACTTCAATTTCTACATGTGACACAAACTTGACATCTATTTCAGTAAATGATATAAATACTAACATCATTTAGAAAAAGTGATACAAATTTCAACACAAACTTGACATCTATTTCCCAATGCTTAAATTGACACTAATTATTTGAGTCACTATTTTGAAAATCGTTTCTAAAAATGATGTAAATTGTAATTGTATCAATTTATAACTGATATAAACAAATAAAATAAATAACATAGTAAATATGATTTTTTTTAGTGCTTTTATCAATTTATTTTTCTCCTTTCATCAATCACTTTCATATGTTTTCTTTTATTAGTTTATCTTGTTGTTTTTCTATTTCCATGTGTGAGTAAATCTTAAATAAGTTAAGTTTTTGGTATATCTAAGGTTTGATGGTGGATTTATGATGCTTAGGTTGTTATATGCTATGTGTTTTGTCGCCCAAGAGATATTTGATGAAATTTTTGAATAAAACTTTTATGAGCTTTTTTCATAGCCAATGTGTTATGTCCTAGATTGAGCTTAGTTGTCTTCTTTTGCATTAATAGATGGATTAATAATGCAAAAGAAGATAACTAAGCTCGCTGATGCATAAACTTAAGAGAATAATTGTATCACAAAATTTAAAATAATATAGTTATAAGGTTTAATAAGATAACTGATAAATCATAATAAATAGTTTATTTATTAAGTTTAATAAAATAATTTATAAATCTGAATAAATATACTACATAATAAGATTTCTTATTAAAATTTAATAAAATTTTGAGATAAAAATTTTGCGAGAATATGATGAGATGAAAATATAGGGGGAAAAAATTTGGCGGGATTTTTCTTAATAAATATACATATATTTTTCCAGAAAAAAAATTCAAGGGAAAAATTGGAATTTTGTAAAATTTGAGAAGTATTTCTGGAAAGAATATGTATGAAAGATGATTTTTGGAAAATAGTATGAGTGAAAGGTCATTATTGGTAGTTTTCTACATATTACATCAAATCTATTTTGGAAGTAAAATGTATTTGCGGTAACTTTTTTTTTTTTTTGGTTATTAATATAAATTTTGTTTGTTTATGTGTATTACTAATTTCATGGAACTAATTTTCTATTTGTGGTAGTTAAAGATAAACTACAAAAGACAAGTTAAACTATTATTTTGGAATTTTTGATTCAATAATTAGATCGAGAAGATCCGATTTATAGTGTAAAACCTACATCCTAAAATCATTTTTAATGTATTATATATCTAAGTATTTAGTTGGATCAAATTCATATCATCAGAATGAAAGAAAACTCGATACATTTTTTTTAGACTAGCGAATATTTTTTATTTCAAAAATTATCATCGATATGTACGACATGTATTATCCGTTAGGGTCTACCATTGACATTGGTATGGCAAAATCAGAATTTCTGAGAAATCTAATGTACTAAATAAATCTTGCATGGCTAAGTCCTCAAAAGCCAAATGAAATTGGGTCAATAGCGAGAAAGATAAGGAATATCTTGAATAAATCCAAGTCCAAGTGATATATGATGATCTAGATATCATGAAGTATCCTATTTTAATAAGTATAAACTCACTAAAGAGGTCACGTCCTCAAAAGCCCACGTAAGTGAGGTTACTAGATGAATTCATATAAGATATCTTTGTTGAAAGTAGGCACAGTTTGTTGATCTATTATCATGCCTAACAAGAAAGGAGTCTTTGGTGTGACCATAAACTTTAGAGACAAAAACTTTAATGCCGCCACTGAAATTAGAATCACCGGAACAGTGCTGGAGGTTGGGTGAAACATTGTAGAACCAATTTTTGCAGACACGATTAAAAACCTCCATGGGTGAAGGTGATAACGAAGGAGGAAAGGGACAAGACCTAAGACCAAATCTCGGTGACAATAGACTTTAGATCTTAAACTCAGTTAGATAAGGGACCAGACCGAGTACATCTCGAATTACAAGACACGGAGGAGGATGGGATGGAGTGATGGAGCTCGCCAGAGTTACATTAGAGCAAGGCATTTAATGGCACCATCGAGCTTGAGAATCGCAGAGAAAGAGATGGTGAAAATGAAGATCTCCAAGTGAGGTTAAGAAGATGACCAGCGCCGGCGGGCAAAGTACCGCTAGCGTCGGAGGGATGAAAAATTTCGGGAATCTTGGGTATCGTGTCTGAGAAGATACTTCTTTTAACGATCTAACAAACACTAGTTTTGCTTTTATATATATATATATATATTTTCTCACCTCTTTTACATGTATCGTATATTTTTTTAAATAAATTACACAATTAACTGAAAATAACTGTTCTTATTATAAATACTATTATAATTATATTTCATATATATGTTCAATTCTTGATTTTGTCAATATAAAAATTTAATTTTATAGATACAAAAATCTATATTTTGTTAGGGTATTCAGTCGGTTTTGGTTTGATATCTTTATAATTTGGATCAATCTTTTGGTTCAGGTTTAAGAAAAATCATATATATATATATATATATATATATATAATTGTATCTTAGATATTTCTCATACACATTTGGTTCTCAATTTTGTCTAAATTTGATTTTGATTTCTTGAACACAAAAATCTAGACTGCATTCGGGTATTTTGTCTGGTTTTAGTTTGGTATCCTAATAATTTAAATCAGTTTCAGATTTGAGTTTGAATTTGGGAAAATATGCTCATAACTAAAAAAAATAGTTACTATTTTTTTTGTCAGTAGCTGGATCGACATGACTCGATTCATATTCTAAAGTTATCCCTAAAGACACATATTAACTACCCATGGAATAAGGTTGGGCCAAACTCAAAGTGTCTAAGCCATTAGCTGAGAGTCTGAGACATTTAATCACCATACTAAAAAAAGTTCGACAAATATAATTAAATATTTCAAAATATTTTAAATATTATTAGTTATTTAACATATTTTTTATTTTTAAAACTATTTATTTAAGGCAGGGTGATCCTCTGTCACCATATTTTTTTATTTTGTGTACCGAAGTCCTCATCGCTACAATTAATAAAGTGGTGGAGCAACGGTCCCTAACGGGTATAAGCATAGCACAGGATAGCCCAGAAGTGTCGCATTTATTATTCGCAGATGATACATTATTTTTCTGTAAAGCAACAGTAGGGGAGGCTACGATGATCCTAAAGATTCTCAAGGAATATGAATTGGTTTTGGGTCAGATGATAAACTTTGACAAGTCTTTGATTCAATTTGGTCATAATGTAGATCGGGCAAGTATAGACGCAATTCGGAATACTGTAGGAATACAGAATTTGGGAGGACTAGAAATGTATCTAGGATTACCCGAGAGTCTAAATGGATCAAAGACCCAAATTTTTGCTTATGTGGCAGAAAGATTGGAAGCCCGGATAGCTAATTGGACGACACAGTTTTTATCAAGGGCAGGTAAGGAGATTTTGATTAAATCAGTTCTTACCGCATTGCCAACTTATGTGATGAGTTGTTACAAGCTTCCTAAAGCGCTCCTTCATAGAGTGCAGTCCGCTATTGCACGATTTTGGTGGACAAATTCACCTACATCAGGTGGAATACACTGGCAAAAATGGGAGGATTTGTGTAGACCTAAATCAGAAGGAGGTTTGGGTTTTCGAAGGTTAGAAGGATTTAACATGACACTATTGGCAAAACAATATTGGCGATTATTAGAGTTTCTAGATACACTTTTGGCTAGAGTAATGAAAGGTAAATATTATAAGGAGAGAAGCATATTAGATGCTCAGGCACAGGCTGGGTCGTCATATGGATGGCGTAGCATTCTGGCTAGTAAAACCTTAATCTTTAAAGGTTTTATTAGGAAAATTGGTGATGGCAGTACGATAAGAGTGTGGGAGGACCAGCGGTTAGGTCGGACGCCCATGTTTTTCCGGACATAACAGTGGACCAATTTATAAACCAAAACATGGGTCAGTGGAAGGAGACTTTGGTGCGACAGTACTTTGAGGCCCGGGATGCTCAGTTAATCCTAGCTATGCGTATCCCAAAGTATCAAAGGGTAGATAAGTGGATATGGCACTTTACTACGACTGGCCGATATACGGTTAAGTCAGGCTACGAGTTATTGGGGGGATCCCTGGGGAGGATCAATCCCGGATTGGTCCGTCCCTGGATTTTTTCTTCCCGAAAATTTGGAAGTTAAATTGTCCCAAAAAGATTAAGCATTTAATATGGCAGTGCTGCAGAACCTGTCTAGACGTAGTTTTTGAGGGGATCCTAGGTGTCCCCGATGTGCGGCAGACCAGGAGTCGATGTTGCATGTGTTTTTTGCGTGCCCCCCAGCTCGCCAAGTCTGGGCTTTATCTCCGATTCCTTCGGCGCCGTGAGTTTTTCCGAGGGATTCTATCTGGCATAATGTGGATTTTTTGATGTCGAGAGTCTCCTTGCAGGGGGAGGGGGACGTCTTCCCTTGGATTATTTGGCAAATCTGGAAAGCATGTAACGCCTTTTGCTTCTCCAATAATGATTTAGATCCTAGAGTAATATTACAGCGGGCGATCCTAGAGCACAAGGAGTGGGCTAGGGTCCGTAAAAAGAGCGTGATTCTGATAGATCCTTCGAGGTCTATAACTGACAATTGTAAGTCAGTTTTCATCTTCCCTACCACAGCTAATCAGGCGTTCCACGGATACAAGTGTTATGTGGACGCTTCCTGGAAAGAATCTGACCCTTATTCGGGTTTTGCTTGGATAGCTTTTCCAGATTCAGTGGAGGAAGTTTTGACGGGATCCGAAAGAGGACACCGATGTCTCTCGCCGTTGCATGCAGAATTGGAAGGGGTCATTCGGGCTATGGCGGCGTTAGTGCAGCGAAGGGTGGCGGTGGTTGAGGTTTCGACCGACTGCGAGACGGTGTGGCACATTCTTCATCATCCACAGGACTGGCCGGCTTTCGAGATGTATCAGGAAGATTATGCTCGTCTGAAAGCACTCTTCAGCTACTGCATCCTATCAGTTATCCCGCGATCGTTGAATCAGAAGGCAGATGGGCTAGCTCGGGCAGGCAGGGTAGGTATGGATCGAAGTGGATGGGGGTAGGACCGGTGTTCTAACTTTTATTACATATTTTTGTCGTTGAAAAAAAAAAACTATTTATTTAACAATATACAACATATAATTCTACTTATTCTATTATTATTATTTTCAAAAATACCACGAATTCAGCCAAATTTTTCTGTTACCTAGATTCCGGCACACACACAAAAATCTCTAAATTCCACATTCAGCTGTATGTAGACCCCAAATTAACATATATTCATGGCCAACTGTTTTATTCTGATCGTGAAATACACAACTAATGGTCCAACTATCTAAAATTATACTCCACCCCAATATACGTATAGTAAATAAAGAATTTTAAAAATGAATTTAAATCGTAAATCAAATTTTTGTCCATTCATCTATCGAAACTAACATATATCTGTTTTCTGAAGTATCAAAATACTACTCTGGACAATGATGTATTTTTTGTCTTTGAAGTTGAAAGAAGTGGAGTTTGTAAGAAATAATTCGGAATTTGAGAAGATGATGGCTATTACAAGCTATTGTCTGTTTCTTCTATAAAATTGGAGGTTTCTTACTTTTTATCTCATTTAAAAGAAAATTGAATTAAAAATTTGTTCTGTTAGCCAGCTAAAAATAGCAGAATTGTTCGTGATTTGTCCTACATAAACATTTTTGTTTCTTTCTTTGGTTTTTCAACAAACATTTTTCCTTCTTATTGAATAACTTTAAGATACTCCCTCTATTATTAAAAGACTGGTGTTTTAGAAAAAATTGTTTTTAAAAATTGATTTTTCTAAATTTTCTATGCATATTTTATCAACTAATAATTCTAAATTACAAATCTTAAAAAATTACTGAATTACAATCGGTATTAAGTTATTGAAAATTATGTAGTAAGGAAAATTAGATATTAATAATTAATTACTAAACATTTTTCTAAATATGTGTGATTTTTCTAAAACATTTATTATTTTAAAATAGAAAAATTATAATAGAGCATAGGAAAATATGGTCATAAAATATCTAAGTTACATGTTTTTGCCAAGAAAAAACACAATTTTTTACTGGCCAAAAAATTTCCACAATTCATTGACCAGGCCAAATCAAATACCAAATTAAGTCAATTTTAACTAAGTATAACAGAATAATAAACTCTGTTTAGCTGTGGATAATTACATGTTAAAGAAAAAAACAAAAATTTGTTTTGGAAATTTAAATAACCACAATTTTTAGATTACGACTTCCCAATTCAAAACAAATTGACAATGAATGAAATTGTTCATGAACTTTATATATTAGTTGGCAAACTTTCACATTTTCAGTTTGAGATATTTTAATATATCCCTTCAATATGTTTCCGGAGAAAGGGCTCAAATCCAAGATCTCATAAATACCACAAATAGACGGGTTACTAATACAAGGCACATAGGTGGGAAACTATCAATGTAAAAAAACATTGTTGGACCAAATTGGGCTTTGTTACCATATTAGGAATCATATTAAGAATATCACATATTAGAAATAAAGGAAATTTTGTTCTACTATATATAAGATATGAGTTTCTCCACTTATTTCTAATGAATTTGATTTGGAAGTTTATAATCTAAATTGGTCATAACCACAAAGATGCTAACATGTCTAGTTGCAACATATCCAACATATTCAAATGGTTTAGTTGTGGTATCTTCAAGATTGCGGTATTGAACTAACACCCACCCACATCTCGATGGAGCATATAAAGAATATCATAAATTGGAAATAAAGGAAATTATATTCTATTATATATAAGATATAAATATTTCCACTTATTTTTTATTGGATTTGAGTTGAAAATTCATAAACTAAAAGAACACTTCTCCACCATATTTTCTTTAGGGATAGTGGAGGCTTTGGAAGGTGGTTGCGGATAGTGGAGGCTTTGGAAGGTCGTTGTGAAAGTGGTTGGCCGTTTTCTTCTGTTTATATAGAAGTTCTGTAATATAGGTGTAGGCCTTTTATTTGCTCTTGGATTATTTTTGTCATATTTTTTTATAAAATGGTTATTGTTATAACTTTAAATATATTATATTATATTATTTATACAAAAGAGAGAATGGAAGAAGTAAGTAAAGTGGAAGAATGAATTGTATTGTTTCATAATGTATGCACACATATATATAAGACATACAAATTCGGTTATATGTAAATAAAAATATTAAAATATTATAAATATTTGTATATGTATTATTATACCTACAATGTAGGTAATTATAACATATATTTATAACATTCCCCTTTAATTACCTATCATTAATTATATATTACGCACTGCCTCATTAAGTCTTGTCATAGAAAAACCCAATTGGATGAAAAACTATGACGAGGGAAAAAGAGTACAATGACGTAATCTCCCCCTGAAATGGTGGATATAATAAATTTTGTAGTTGATGCATTCCGATACTATGAACATGTTTTCTGAATGTTGTAGTGGGAAGTGCTTTTGTAAATAGATCTGCTGCATTGTTTGCTGATTGTATATATTGAATATCCACTTCTTGATTCTTCTCAAGTTCTCGTGTGTAAAGAAAAATCTTTGGGGAATATGTTTTGTTTGGTCGCTCTTAAAATAACCCTCTTTGATTTGGACGACGCAAGCGACATTGTCTTCAAATAATTTTGTTGGCCCTTTATCTATGATCATCCCGCTTGCTTCATGTATGTATTGAGTCATGGACCTGAGCCACACACATTCTCTACATGCTTCGTGAAGTGAAATTGTTTTTGCATGATTTGAGGAGGTAACAACCAGAGTCTGCTTTTGGGAACGCCAAGAAATTGCAGTGCCTCTAATTGTGAAAATAGATCCAATTTGCGATCGGGCTTTATGTTGATTTGATAAATAGCTTGCCTCCAATTGTGAAATCATTGTTGGTCTTCGATTTGAATGTGATCAAAACCAAAACAATCCAAAATTTGATTTTGGTTTAAGTAAACCACTTTTGTTTTTATGTTGTATGAAAAAAAATGTGATTAAAGTCTGCAAATTGATTTTGGTTTGTGTTTTCAAACAATTATTGGTTTTGATTCTTTGTTAAAAATAGTATCAAAAGAACTAAAATCTGACACATACGCAAATCAATATTAGTATTCTTTTGATTAAATTTGTAATCAAATAAGAAATAAAAATAACTCGTTTGATATTTTGAAGAACTTAATCGAAAGTTGGATTCGACTTTTTTGGTTTTGTTTTATACTGGATTAATTTTGGTTTTAATCATTAACTAGAAAAACGTTAATCAATATATTGGTATGAAGTTTATAATTATTTAAACAAGAGTTGCACATTTTTTAAAAAAAATAAAAATAAAAATTATGCAGATTGTTTATTTAATTTTTTAATTATCATGTAAAGTTTTCAAAAAAGTGATATTGGTTTGATAATTGTGTGTTTACTTTTTTAAGATGTCTAGTAGCGATGAGACACTAAGACAAATTCATGACACACACATGGAAGATCCGGTTCCTGAGAATATCGTCTACATGTTGTTGGTTTACCCATTCAGTGTCGTAGCAAGCCCAAGAACAATGAAAAAAGAATGACAATCTAACAAAAGAGGATCTCTGCACAATGAT
This sequence comes from Lepidium sativum, assembly GCA_023374145.1. NCBI lineage: Eukaryota > Viridiplantae > Streptophyta > Magnoliopsida > Brassicales > Brassicaceae > Lepidium > Lepidium sativum. The sequence continues at coordinate 9,622 of JAKUCM010005012.1, forward strand.
TATTGAGTGTAACATGGTTATGCAAAACAACCCAAGAGAATGGGGGTACGATACTTGCGCCTCACATCACATATGCACTAATAAAGCGTTGTTCATCAGTTATACCCCAAGTCCGTCAGATCACAAGATGAAAATGGCGAACGACTCTAGGTCTAAGCTTCTAGGAACAGGTTCAATGGTACTTACGTTCACCTCCGGACGAGAAGTAACCCTCAAGAATGTGAGGCATTGCCCTGATATTAGGAAAAACCTTATCTCTGCAAATTTGATGTCTGATGCTGGCTTCGTAATGAAGTACATTGGAGGCCAAATGATTCTGACAAAGTTTGGGGTGTATGTGGGTAAAACATACAAGAAGAAAGGAATACTCAAGATGTGTGTTCAAGTTGTCCTTCGTAAGGGTGTAGACGTCTCTGCTGTTGCTTCTACCTATGTTGTTTCTGCATCTAATGCTGCAGATAATAATGTTGTTGTTGATTCTACTTTTTCTGATGTAGTTTCTAATGTTTCAATGAATAAGAACGAAATTGCTTATTTTGTTGAGTCTTTTGATATTTGGCATAAACGATTAGGTCATGTTTATTATAAGTCTATCCAAAGACTACTTACCAAAAGTTACATCCTCAAGAAAATTCCTCACAAAGTCATCAGGAAGACTCCCTATGAACTTTGGAAAGGATCACCACCTTCGTATAAATACCTCAAAATGTGGGGGTGCTTAGCAAAAGTGGCAGTACCACCTCCAAAAAAGGTCATAATCGGACCAAAAACTGTTGATTGTGTTTTCCTCGGATACGCACATAACAGTTTTGCATACTGATTCCTTGTTACTAAATCAGAGATCCCTGATATCCATGTCAACACAATAATGGAATCAAGAAATGCATCTTTCTTCGAACACGTGTTTCCATATAAGGATAAACAGAATCCAAAAAGAACTCGTGAAGAAAGAGATGACACAAGTCATTAGCTTAGTACATCTAGAACTTCTTTGTCTAACTCAGAAGCTCAACAAGATGAACTTAGACGTAGCAGAAGAGCTCGTCAGGAAAAATTTTACGGTGATGAATTTTTGATGATTTTTCTTATAGAAAATGAACAAAGAAATTTCGTTGAAGCCATGTATAAACCAGACGCTTCCTCCTGGAAAGAAGCCGTCAATAAGTGAGATGGACACTATTATGCAAAATCATACTTATGAGTTAACCGATCTCCCTGAAGGGTTTAAAGTACTTGGATTCAAATGGATTTTCAAAACAAAGTTGAAAACCGATTGCTCAATAGATAAGTACAAGGCTAGACTCATGGTGCAAGGATTCAGACAAAAAGAAGGTATGGACTTCTTCGATACATATTCTCTAGTGACGAGAATAACCTCCATTAGAATGCTAATATCAATTGCAGCTTTAAGAGACTTATAGATACATCAAATGGATGTAAAAACTGTTTTTCTAAATGGAGAACTAGAAGAGGAGATTTACATGAAATAACCTGAAGAGTTTGTTGTTCCAGGGCAAGAACACAAAGTCTGTCGACTTGTCAAGTCATTGTATGGTCATAAACAAGCTCCAAAACAATGGCATGTTGACGATGTAATGATGTCGAATGATTTTAAATAAATGAGTGTGATAAATGTATCTACATTAAACAAACTAAAAATGCATATTATATTGCTCTGTTTAGATGACATGCTTATTCTTGGAAGCAATAAATACATAATCCAATAAACTAAGAACTTACTAAACAATAAGTTTGACATGAAAGACATGGGTCTTGCTCATGTCATCATATGGATTAAAATCACACAAACTATTGACATAATGATTCAATCTCAATGACACTATGCTGAAAAACCATGTTGACTCTCAACTTCATTTGACCAAAAGTTCAGGTGAAGCAGTTTCACAGGTAGAGTATGCACGTGTAATAGGAAGTCTTATATACTTAACTAACTGTACAAGACCTGATCTAGCACATTGATACAAAGATTTTTAACCTTATATCTTACTGCAAGTGCACATCAAACGTAATAGTATTTAGGGGTCAAATTCCTCAGAGAACCCGATCATACTTTCGACTTCCATCGAATCGCAAGCTATATCAATCAAAAAAAGAGAAGTAAATACTAACAACTTAAACGTGAATGTAATAAAATAACTAAAGTAATCGAATAGCGGGTATTCATTCAGGAGTTAGAACTCTTGTCAGGGAAAGTATTCAGGAAATAATCTGATCATATTCTTGGCTTGAACATAAATAAAGATAAACCAACTCTCGTTGAATCTACCCCTCTACTAATAATCTAAAGGTCCTAACTCTCGTTGGTTTCAGATTACAAGTAGGCTTTATCGCTTAGGTTCAATTACCCACAATCCAACCTAGCATCTACTCTCGTTGGTAGTGAATGAATTGCTCTTCTAATCTAGTTCTAGTTCTTAACAAACTTATGGAAAGTTAACAACCTAAAATCATCGACTAGGTGATCAAGCTATTCTATGCATTAAACTCAAGTATTAGAAGGAGAATCATCTATTCATCAATCCTATTTGTTCCCTAACAGTGAATTCTAAAACCCTAGAATCCCTAAATCCGATCTAAGATCTACTCAGACATAGAACAATGAACCAAGTAAATCATGATGAATTGAAACTGAAATTGCATTAATAAATAGAAATAGGATTCAGAAATTCTTCTCAAGTGTGAAAATATGTTCTTCCTAGCTTACAAAATCTGTAAAAATCGTTCTACAAAGGCTCAAAGACGACTCCCAAAAATAAAATAGGAAAAGAGTATTTATAGGATTCAAAACAAGAGCTGAAAAATCGTGAAATTAGTTTTCTTCGAAGGGCATTGATCGATCGATCCTTGTGTTGATTGATCGATCTTTGGATATTGAGTCGATCTCTTAGAAGCCAAATCGTTCCTTAGATCGTGCGTATATTCCATGTTAAAGCACTGATCGATCGATTCAACGAGAGTTGGTTTATCTTTGTTTATGTTCAAGCCGAGAATATGATCAGATTAGTTCCTGAATAATTTCCCTGACAAGAGTTCTAACTCCTGAATGAATACCCAATATCCGATTACTTTAGTTATTTGATTACATTCACGTTTAAGTTGTTAGTATTTACTTCTCTCATTTTGATTGATATAGCTTGCAATTCGATAGAAGTCGAAAGTGTGATCTGGTTCTCTGAGGAATTCGACCCCTAAAAACTATTACGTTTGATGTGCACTTGCAGTAGGATATATGGTTAAAACTCATTGTATCAAGTTTTTGGTGCCGTTGCCGGGGAACCATTAGTTGTCTTTCGATTTTCTGTTTACAATTTCAAGTCTATATCGTTACTTACATTTTTCTTTTGATCGTTTTTGTTCCTTTTCAGGTGTATGACTAGAAGTCAAGGTTCATAAATATATTCAACTTGGATAATCAAGAGCTTGTGAGGGTTGAAAGATAAAAACGAAAAGCTAGGAATATGAATCCTCCAGAGAATCAAGCACAAAATCCGCAGGAGATGGCCAAAGTGGTACATCAATTGCAGAGAGAGTTTGCTGAGATTAGGAGAGCACGAGAGCCTGCTCAACGCAGAGCGATAGGTGACATGGACACTCCACAAACCCACTATCAAAATCGCTCAGCTATTCGACCTTCTGCGATTGAGAGGAATGATTATGAGATCAAACCTCAGTTTATTGGGTTTGTTAAGCAGTATGTCTTCAATGGACTTGCAGGCGAGAATCCTATGGATCACATAGAGAATTTCGAAGACATATGTGCCACCATAAGCTCTAATGGTGTACATGTTGATTATGTGAAATGTAAACTTTTCCATCATTCACTCTTAGACAGAGCTTCTAGGTGGTTGCGTTCATTACCTCCAGGATCACTCACCACATAGGCTCATGTTTGAGCAGTGTTTCTTGATCAATTCTACACTAAGTCCAAGATTGCAGCTCTCAGGAGCAAGATTTCATCGTTTCAGCAAAGATCTAGGGAATCTCTGAATGAAGCATGAGAAAATTTCAAGGAGTACCAGCGAGATTGTCCACACAATGGGTACTCGGATGAGCAAATTCTCAACACTTTCTATAGTGGAATCGAGTGGGAGTACAAGAATTCCCTGAATGCTGCCAGCAATGGAGACTTTATGACAAACACTAGGGATGAAGCTTTCACTCTGATTGATAACTTGGCTGCAAGTTCTGGTAGTCATTGTCCAGAATATGATCAAACTAGGAGGTGAACAGTGTGGAGATTCAGAGGACTGATGACATTGCTGAAAAGTTGGATATTGTGATCCGAGCAAATCAGGGTAATCAAAGGAGTGTGAATCAAGTTGAGGACAACAGAGAAGTGGCTCAGATTCAGGATGATTTGGTTGGTTCTGAAGACCAAAGGGAGGTCGATTATGTTAACTGGTACAACAGGGAGCAAAACCCGAACTACTTTTCCTACAGGAGCACTAACGTCGAGAACCCTAAGGATGTTACTTTTACAGCACCCACATTGCCTCAAGGATCACCTTTTCAGGGAAAGCCATTCATTCAAAATTCAAGTCAGAGATGGGGTAATCAGAAGCCGTTTGTTCTGAATGCAGGATGAAGTAACTAGTAAAGGCCATATAAGCCTTATGTACCACCGCCGATGCAGCAACAGTCTTCAGCAGCAACTTCAGGAACATCAAACGAAGAGATTAAGGCCTTGATTCAGCAACTTGCTGTTGAGCAACAAAAGACTACAAGGGAGCTTAATACTAAGATGGACAACATCTACAATGATCTGAATGAGAAGTTTGGATCAGTTTCTATGCATATCAAGAAGCTAGACACTCAAGTTGCTCAGACTATTGAGGCTATTAAACGTCCACAAGGAGCTTTACCTGGAAAAGTTGAGAAGAATCCCAAGGAATCTTGTAATGTGGTCAATTCTGAAGTAGGGAGTTCAGCTGAGAGTAAGTACAACCCTCCTATTCCATACCCTAAAGAGCTTGTGAAGATAGAAGATCAAGGAGAGTTCATTATACCTTGTCGAGTTGGACAGCTAGTTTTCAGTGATGCCTTGTGTGATTTTGGAGCTAGTATCAATGTGATCTCTTTGGAGACTGTGCAGAAACTCTATATTGAACTAATGCAAGAGCATCACTCATCGGTTTCTTTTGGAGATGCATCTTCTAAGGTACCTAGAGGAAGACTTGTTGACTTCACTCTTCTGGTTGGGAATTGCAAGACCCCTACAGATTTTACTGTTGTTGAAATGGCAAGAGAAGGAGCTGTTCCGATCTTAAATGGGAAGGCCATTCCTCAACACAGCTGGTGCTAAGTTAGACTTCCTAAGTCAGAGAATTTTTTTGCAGAACGTGGACAAAGATGTTTCATATCATATTCGAGCTTCATCGAGTCATTTCTGTTGGATGATTGGAGATGATGGAGGGAAGCAAGTGAGCACTGAATCATTGACTCATGTTGCAGTATATGGTGAAGAAGACAGTGATTGTGATGAGTAGTATGGGTTGCTCCGTGAATAGGAGAAAGACTCAGCTGAACATCAAGACACTAGTATCCTATATCGTCTTGAAAAATTCTGCAACTATGATGTTAAAGGCTTTGTTATCAAAGTTTTTGCGGGTAGTCTTGGCTTTGATACTTCTGGAATATACACGGTTAAAGAGATAGGCTGGGATGGAACTGTTGCATTGCTGACAATCCACAAGAAAGATGAACAGTTAAAGAAGTTCATCATTAAGGAGATTAGTGTCTGAGGAGTGAGCAAACCTCACTCAAGTGGTTCCACCATCTGAATGGCATCCGAGTCAAGCTAATGACAGTAAAAGAGCGCTGAGTGGGAGGCAACCCACTATTAGGTAGTTTGTTTTTCGTTTTTCTTTTAGTTTGCATTCGTTTTTGTTTTTGTGTTTTTGTTCAAAGTAAAAAACTGTCGGAAAGCAATGATCGATCAATCCACTCAATGATCGATCTATCAATACGCATAATAGGTTTGCGCATGATATGCTGCCCGACCGAAGAAGCATAGCCCGACTAATCGAAGGAGATATGACTGCAGCACGATCCAGAGCACGACATGTTACAGAAAGATCGATCGAGCAATAGAACAGTAGAAGACAACACGATCCATTGCACGACTCAAGAATTGTGGATCGATCGACTGATAAGGTGAGAAGAAGCGCACAAATTATCGCCCGACTTGTAAAGTTGGAATCGATCGAGCAAAAGGAAACTAACTTGCGCATGATCCATCGCCTGATTTGGAAGGAAAAGTTCGATCGTTCTTTGCTCTCGAGAGCACAGAAAAATCGATCAACATAAGGATCGATCGATCCTTGACCCATGTTCGTCTTCTTAAACACGCATAGTGGTTTCAAATTGAGGAACCTTTCATTATTTTTATTCTAAAAAATTTCAAACATCGATTTCTCTCTCGTTTTTCATCCGTTTTTAGCGATTCAAAAGTACTGATCGATCGAGCAAAAGGAAACTAACTTGAACATAAATAAAGATAAACCATTAGACATATGATCTCAAGTGGGTTTATCACAATTGACTACATAAGATCAGCTGATAATCTAGCTAATCCTTTTACTAAAGAACTCTCTCGAGATCAAGTAGTAAAATCATCAAGAGGAATGGGTTTTAAGCTTATGACCTAAGAAGATATCTGGTGGAAACCCTAAGTACATGACTTGAGATCCCAAGAAATAGGTTTAAAGGGACAATTAAATCAGATAATATCTTCCAAACACAGTGTGAGAATTCAGACTCTACCTAGTTCCTAAGATGATAAACAATGCAACATGTAGAAAGTTGAGGATAAGTTCTAAAATTTTAATGGTTTGAGTTCAATAATTGGTTGAGAAATGAAGTATTACATGTTATTTCTGTACATCCAGATGTTTGGCAAATCACCTAGTGAGTGTGAAATAAAGGTCGTTTCTAGGAAAGTAAAGGTAAGGCTATACTCTTCAAGTTCACTCATGAAATCCCATGCAAAGTTCAAGGCCACAATGAACACAATAGAGAACTTAATTCTACTAGAAGTGAGTTGGGTTATATTTGTTGTCTAGGTTTACACTAAACTTCCGGGTGGTTCAAGACAATATGTTCATCTTCTGGTCAAGTAAACCCGACATATATCAACAATGAGTAGTTCAAAGCTGAAAAATGCTACTTAGTCAGACACAACACATTTTCGTCTACACTATCAAAAGTCAGTCAGTCTAGTCCATTGAATAAGTCTAGTCAGTGAATTCTATCGAGTTCCTTAAGTCATACGCTTAGAGTCATTTCTATTCATGTGGGGGATTGGTGGACCAACATTTTTGTATCATTAAGCCAATTGGCTTGTTGGATCAAATGTTGGCTTAGGTGAATGAGAAATATGATGGATTTGGGGTTTGGGTTAGATAGTGGCCATATAATATTTGATCCCATTAAGAAACGCTAAAAGACTAATCTTATTAGTCTTATTGAAAAAATAAAATAAAATAACAGCCCCTATTCTCATGGTAAGCTCAACGAGACTTGGTAACCACTTAGACCACGTTATTTGTTGCTTATAGAAAGAAGAGCGAAGACTCATTCTTAAAACAAAACATTTTTCAGAAGAAAACAAATTTGCTGCAACAATTCCTCTTGTTTTGTCAAGTTTGAGAGTGTAGAGTAAACACTAGAGTTCGCAGATTCCGTGGATTGGTGTATCATCAAAGGTCTCCTCACACAGTTCTATCCTAGGACTCAAAAACGTAATCAACCAAGTACACATTGGGAGTTTATTGAGTGAAGGTAACTAGACTTGTCTCAGCTCTATGAATTGTTACCTTTTGCTATTTGAAATCGCTTATAGGTTTAGTTTTTGGCTCTTCTTATAATCGGTTTTTTGCTTCTATTTTTGCTTTAACATTCATTCGAATTTATAGGTATTACAGCTTCACCAACGATGTTTGGCGTACGTTGATGTTCGAGCGTCCCCCAATCTTCTCCAATGAGTGAACGATACACCAAACTTGGAAATGTTAACGTTTTGAAGATTCTCCCTCCATTGGATATATCTTCCACCCTTTGGTAGCTTGGCTAATAAGGCAAACATGGAAGGCCCGAAACCAAATGCTTTTCAGTGATAAAGAACTTATTATGAATAAAATTACTCATCAAGCTATTGCTGGAGTACGGGAATGGACATCTGCTACCCAATCTCAGAACTGTAAATCGAAAACCCAAATCAGATCTCCAGTTTCTTCAATTCCTTCTTCAATCATATGTAGAAGATTGAACTTAGTTGAACTAGGTTGATGCTTCTTCAGAGATGAGATACAGATGCATCAAGATGATGGGCTTGCTAAGGTTGACCTGGCCCGTAGGCTCCAACCTAATTCTTTATAAATCTAATGAAATTTTTATGTGACAAAAAAAATAGTTCATGAAACACTTCTTACCATGCCAATAAGTTAGAAAGCAAACACATATAGAAGACATACACTTCCATTTGCCTCTGGTATTCAGAACGCACTTCGTGAACCCAAACAGTGACTTCAATCTCATGCTCAATTGCTTGCATCAATGCCTGCAAATGGAATCAGTCAAAAACTATACATGTTAAGCAACCATGATATGACTGGTATGGAGGTTTATAAAAGTGTGCTCACTAATTTATGTTTTTGATTCAAAGACATTAGTATGTGCTTCGACCAAAAAAAAAACATTAGTTTATGCATCTCGTACTCCAGCTCAAAGTTATCCGTCCTATAAAATGTCATAATATAATTGTGGTTGTTAACTCAAATGAAATCTAAAACCAATCACAATTACGAATTGATATCAAGTTAAAGGATGTACACTTCGAGTGTTGGAGAGGTCAATTAAAACTTGAAATCTGGAGTGATGTCATTGACTGAAACTGGCTTTCTCGGTGCAGTTGGTATAAGCTTAGATTTGGGTATAACTTATCTAAAAAGCTTCATCTTTCCTTTCTTTCCATTTACTTGTTTTTGTGTCTTCAATGCTTGATATGTTGGTGTGTGTGCGTGTTGGCATGATCATAGGAGGTCAAACTGCTTTGGCTTTGCGGCTTCTCTTGGCGGTTTTCTCTTCTAAACTATCTTCTGTTGTTGACCATCCTTTCGAGGATGAGGTATTTTTGAAAAATCCACAAGATTTTGGGTTCGTTTCTGGGACATTTGAAACTGTTCTTGATCAAACATTGCTTGCAGTTTCGTGCTGCTAGGAAAGCAAGTTGGTGCGCAGCTAGTACTTGGAGACCGACCCATCGAAATAACAATAGTGTTTCTAACAAATATGATCCTTTTTGTAGTTACATCTACATGTGGGTTTAAAAACCAATGTCTCTTGTAACGTTGTAGCTCCAAAGGGCTTGGAATTCTTTAAAATGGACAGAGAAGCTTAATCTGGTGAAGGAAGTGACACAGGTAATCACCTTGTCGTCCGGTATATCCGCAGCCGACCTTGAGGTACAAGAAACTGATGAGAGCAATGGAAGTTTACAGCTTTGCGAACGTCTAAGTTTCGCATACCCATCTCTGCTACAACCACTGATACACGAATGAGACACAGTAAGGAACACTTCAAAGTTTGTGCATAAAGACCAAACGAGAGTTAACCAAAATTTTTGTCTAAATAATGTTTTTTCGATTTGGTAGTGTCTTGCTTGGTCGTTGAAGAGGAGTAAAGCGGTGAATGGGTGTAAAACAGTGGTTGTGTGATTGGAAAAGGACATATGAATGGTGTGATCTATGTGTTGGTATCGGTCTCTGGTGATCTCCGGTTTAGGGATTTGGTGGGAAGAGGAGATTCATCTGATGGTAGTACTACTACATCATCAAATGGTTGGATTCAAAAGGTTATAAAGAGCCTCGTAAGAGACACTATTATAGGGTTCTTGTTAATGGGAGTTATATGAACAATATCTTAAGTTTATGATGATGATCCAAAACCCTTCATGATCAAAAGATTGCAAATCCGGAAAACAAATGAAGAAAGAATCTATAGCTTTAAAACGTTATTTTTGTAAGATGTTTGCTGTAGAATTTTGACTATAAATTATTATGTTGTTTTTAACAACTAACGTATATATTAGAAATTTATTTATATTATTTTAAATTAAAACATAATAAATTTATAATAATGTAATAACTCAATTATATATATTTTTGTAATATTAATATTGATCTTACAACTACAGAATATACATCCACTAATAAATAAATACTAGTGATACCCACGCATACGCGTGGGTTAAATTAGAAAAAATGTTTTTTTTTGTAAATTTTGTTGTTTATAGAGATAACATAATCTCAGTTACATATATAGGAATAGAAAAATACAGTAGTGTGCAAAAATATAGGGAGAGGTTACATAGTAGTGGGGGAGAAAGAGATGTGCGAAAATTCAGTCGTGGGCAGTTGTTGATCGTGTGGTTGGTCACATGTTTTTTAAAATGTTTGTAAAAATTTACAAAAATTGAGGTTGTAATCGATAATCTCTGTTAATGTCTACAGAGATTCTTTTAATGTTTCTTCATCATTGACTTCAATTAATAGATTATCATTCATGTTAATAATATCTCCATTTTAGAAATGAATAAACAGAAGCTGAATAACATCTTAAGTTTCCCAATATCATCATAGTTACTAAAGCTGCTAGTTATAAGTTGATAATAAAATACAATATTACTTAATCCGATAAAATAGTAGTAAGTAGGTCTAAAACAATTGTTCAAGGAAAGAAGGGATGATAACAATGTTTACAAAAACATACCCTAGAGAACAAAAGACATCATATCAGAAACATTCAAATTTGTGTCCCAGCTGAGACTACAAATAGAACTTGCATTCTTGACTACCAACAACTCCAAATTTCCTTCATCATCACCTTCAGAGTCATCTTTTGCTGAAATGTACAAAAATAATGTTAATAAACAACAGAAAGCAATACTGTAAGTAAATTTCTTACAAAACTACAACCTGATGATAAAACTGAGTTACATATTTCAACTATTTTCTCAAGAGCCTCTCGGAAGTTGAGGGAAGATTTGGATGAACTTCCTGTCTTTGTTGCACGTCGGGTATATGACTTTCTTTTTTTCATAACAGGGGTATCATCAACATTGTGAAATCCATCCGAATGATCAACAACAACCTGATGTTGATCATTAAGAAGTTTCCAGATCATACCAGGGTATGGCAGAGTTATATCCGACCCCAGTTTCTTACCAACCGAAATCAAATGTTTAAACATCATTCGACCAAGGTTGAAGCTCTTGTTGGTAATTATCTGGTAGCAAAAAGTACAACGCTTTGGATGCGAATAAGCTTCATTGAGAGTAGGAAACCAGTTCTTACAGCAAAACTTGTATAACTATATGTTCTCTTTAAGAAAATCTGAAGCTATCACAGTCATATCCCTAATATAAATCCCATCCAAATCTTCTATTATTTCTCTATCATCGAAATCAGGCAGACCAAAAACCTCATTTATCTTTTTCCCAGAAACCTCATACATATGACCCCTTACAAAGACAGACAGAGAGGTTGAATTTTTCGGGACAACTGGTAAGTTAGCCCAAAACTCCTTAACAACATAGGGATCAAATTTTCCAGACAAAGTAACAGTAGGAGTCAAACCAGCATAATCAATCCAGGATTTAACAGATTCTGTTCTGTAGACGAAATTAAATTCTCAGGAATGATTTTTTTGGTAAGAAGTACCTTATATTCTTCCTCAGCAGCAAGTTAAGTAACCTCTGTCTTATAGTTTGCTTTGCAAATGGTAATAGATTAAACACGGTGTAACTTTGCTTAAGAAGAAACTAACATTACACTTTTTTTACCAATTCAAATATTTGAATTTGAAAACACTAAGTAGTGGAGAGCCGTTGAATCGTAAAATTTTACAATACACATAATTAGTATTGTAGTATGGTTTTGTATCAAACAATGAATTTAACTAAAAACATAAATATAAAGTTGATGTATTAATTTAAACTATCAAGTAGTTGACATATATAAATATTCGTTAATTAATATTTTTGAATTGTCTATTTCTTTTTACTGACTAAATTCCATAATTAATAGTAAAAAAGTAAAAATTAAGAGTACATGAATACAATTGTATTCCAAACGCGGTAAATAATTAATTTTTAACAATATTATTAAAACTAAATTAATAAAGCAAGTGTATCTAGACCATCAAACGTGTGAAAATGTAAAAAGAATTTAAATTCTATTTGTCTTATTAACCGCCTTTGGCTTCCTTTTAATATCTCAGTAAACTGTTCATCTTCATTACTCGAAAATCTCCCCGCAATCTAATTCTCTTTCCAAAAATGATGTCAAAAAAAACGTAAAACTACTTTGAAAAAACCACTGATTTTTTCTCTATCAGATGATTTACTTCATAAAATTGCAGCTTTATGTGCTGCTTCTTCTATATTTAACTTCTTGCCATTGCGACGTGTTTGCAAGGATTTCAAGAAAATATGTGACGAAGATGTAGTTCTCCGTGAAGCGTGTATCGAGGATGTCAAATTCAAACCAAATTGTTACTCCAACACAGTACTTTATCAGAACTACAATAATTTGGTAGTGGCCAAAAATCCAGAGGCCTTGTATCATGTAGGAATTCTTAAGTATTTTGCAGATAATAATGGAGTTGAAGGGCTGAAAATGTTAAAGGAAGGTGCTGACGCCCAATGTCGTGAAACTCAATATGTGTACGGGACCATACTCATCTGCTTAGGTGGTGAATCGAAGAAAAGTGGATTTGATATTATGAGTTCATTTCTGAAGCCAATGATGTTTGAAACCGTTAAAGAGCTTTGCAAATTCAGTTGGAGAATCAACATACATCTTTATCCGAGAACATACATGGTTAGAAGGGAGTTGCGCCAGAATTATGTTAAGGAAACATGTGACTGCAACGGACAGACGCAAAAATTTATTGCAATTGACAATATTTGACAAAATTTTGGTGCATTCTCATATATGTTTTCTGCTGAAGCTTGTATCCATTGTCTATTTGACTATGAAATCAAACATGGCTTTTGTGGGTATTATTTGACATAGACATTATGTTTGTTTGGTTACATTTACAATTTGTTATTCTAAACTTTATTTCTTTAAAGTATTTCGTCGGATTATTAAATTATAATTAATTATATACTTTAGAGATTGTGTTTTAACAAGTTTCATTATTTTAAAAAAGGTTTAGGGTTTGGAGTTTAGGGTTTAGGGTTTAGGGTTTAGGGTTTACAGGTATAAGTATCTAATAGCTATGGAGGTCAATGTAAATACAATACAGAAACAATCTACGTCTAATTTTACAATATGGGAATTAAATAATACTACATGATGCTAATTATACGCTTAACTACACATTTGTGGAGGAGAAAGTGGTGTCGAAAAATTGGGTCGTGGGCAGTTGTAGGTAGTGGGGTGGGTTAAATGTTTTTCGAAAATCAAGCATTTGTAAAAGGACCCAAGATTAATTTTTGTAAGATTAATTTTGTAAGATTTTACGAATAAAGGTTATTTAAGAATATTTTTGCACGGTTGCGAACAGAGGTTTTAAGTAATTATCCTCCGTTTTCAATTAACTAAATGGATTTGTAAGATATCATAATAAAGCGTTATAATCAGTTTTAACATATAATGATTGTTGTTATGTTATGTGGTTAAATAGGTGAAATCAGTTATGTGGTAAAATTATAAATAAATTATGTGGTTAAATTATAAATCAGTTTAAATATACAAGGAATGTTGTTTCATATACAACATGGTTATAATTATATGCTAAACTACAAAATGATTATACAAATTTAGTAGTTAGAAATGAATAATTTATGTAATTATTCAAATATATAGCCACTCAATGAATATAAAACAAATCCACAAATAATGTGAACATACTTTAACCATATACAAACGAATGTAATTAATTGAAAGTGAAGAGTTAAACTAAAATAGTAAATGCATAAACAAAACTTGAAAATTTATTTTTCTTGTAATAGATTGTAAACACAAAAACATAAAGTTATATAAATTTTACACTGGAGACTCTTCCCTTGTTGTTGTCCATTATCCAGCATCTTTTCTATTAAATCTTTGGTAACCACAACATCCATTTAATCATCTATTACCAATCATAAACTCCATGAATCCATCATCTTCTACATATTCAGTTAATCAAACATTATTCATTCCTACTCTTAAACAAATCATTTATTTTGAGTAATCGCTACATCAGCTTCATATTCTTCATTTGAATCACAACTCCTTTCTTTATCCTCTTCCTTGTTCACAACATCTTCTTATTATAATGTATTCCCTTCGAGCTGGTAAAATTTAAGCTCCTGTTTAATATGTCGAATTCATTCTTTCAGATAATCATTATACATGTCACTGATGATCCATGTGCTTATGTGTACTCACAAAAATCTCTTCGTAACTCACCTTAGGTATTGATCATAATCTTCTGAAGGTACAGAGGCCCTTAAATAGTATTACAATGGTATTTTTACCGTATAATGCATCCTTTTTTACCATGTTTCACATCGGAGATAGAAAACACTACCAGGTTGGGCTTCACTCTCCCCCTCTTTTGTTCTGTATACAAACATATACTTCTCAACGTGCTCTCTATCTTTGTAATTTGATTAATTTTTAAAACCTAGTCATATGTCATATTATCAACCAAAAATTAACATAAATACTTAAAGCAAGTTTTGATAAGTAAATGATTTGATTAAATCGTCTACAACTCTGCAAGTTTGCTTGCCATAGATTGTAAACACGAAAACATAAACACAATTGAGTTTAAAGTGAATAAACTCAAGTGATGTTAAGTGTATCTACTTTCAACCGATGTTAAGTGTATCTAGTTAATTATATTCAAAATAACAAACCAATAACATTTGTAAAGCTTTTAAAATAAGAAATTACCATACTTATATGTAGGATTGTATAATTGACTACCAAACCTAACAAAATATAACAAAATTAATTATGATTGAAACCAAATAAGTAGTTCAACTAAAAAATTTAAAAAGATAAAAGACATAAACACGACAACAAAACATTTTTGACTACTTGATTTTATCAGACTTCTCCTTTTTAACCTTCTTAGGATCAACCTTATATCTCTTAGTTTATGTGTTCCCTTTAAGCTCAGCCATTGTAAGCTCACTCATTTCAACAGCATCGATTTTTTTTTCATTCAACTGTATATCTTCATCGACAATAGATGTTTCATTGTTGGTGTTGTCTTTTGTAAATGATCCCTCGTCATTTTCTATAATCTCTGACTGTTTACGTTTAGAGATTGGCGTTGTTGAGGTCAAGTCTGTACAGCCAGAGATATCACGACTGTTCGTAATGTTTAGAACTTGCTGTGAGAAATGATATAAAATATTAAATTGCTGAGGTAGACATGTTTTAATAATATAAATTTTGAGAGTTGATTAAAACAAACCTATTCATCCTTATTTTCTTGTGTATCATTCTTCATGATATTTGCTATCTCATCACCGCATCATATCTTTGCAACCTTATACGTGTCATCTTGTCTAGAAACATTTCTTGCATCCACAGAAATAAGAAAGAGAATTGTTTTTCCCTTTATGTTAATAATAGGTTCGGGCAAGTCATTTGGATCTTCTATCTAAAAAGCGAAATAAAATATGTTATGGTTAAAACTGATAAACATGAAATGGATTATAAAAAAAATACAGATTACAGTTTTATTACCTCCTCAAAAACACCACCAAGAATTGACTCTGCACTTTGTCCAACCAGAACACTAGCATTTGAATCAAATAGCAACAACTTAACATCACCAGTGTCATCTTTTACGAAAAGATGTACCTTATACCTGAATGTATCAAATGTTACATATATATATATATGTTGGGAAAATTTTGTATATTTGGTATAGCAAAATTTTTAGATACCTTGCAGATTCAGATTTCGCATACTCTTTACATTTCTCACAGTAGAATTTTGGTTTTAGGATAGATGATACATCACTTAAGTCCAGAGGAGTCTCTTTTAACACCTTCTTGTTGCATTTCTTACACCCAAAGTAATACCAACCGAATTCTGTCTGAATGCCAGTTACAGAACAAAGTAGACAACATTTCTCAACCTGATTTTATTATACAAAACATTTAGAAAATATAAAGTAAGTGGTCAAATTAGTAAGCAGTTTGTATTAAAAAAACATAAAACCAACGATAATAACATGTTAACTTTACAAATCTCATCCATTTCGATGAGCTCTTGTACAGACTTCATAGGAAACTCAAGATACTTATCTTGTGTATCAGTAACATGTTGTTTTCGTCCATACTTTTTTGTACTGGTGTTAGACAAACAATATCTTTAGGGAAACTGCAATGTATCAGTTGAATAAATCACACAAATATATAAGTAGAGAAAATGGTTAGAAATGCTATAGAGGAGGAGATGTTACAGATCGATGAATGACTTAATTTCTGCAACTGTCTGATCTGTGCATACAATCGAAGCATTAAAAGAATTATAGATGCTTCTGGTGTCTGTTACATAATGTTAAAATGGATTAGATATACATTTACTAACATGGTGATAATGCAAGTACATTATTGATGATTATACCATGTTATTATTTAACATACCTCTCCACACATTAATCTTTCCAAACAGTACACATTTTCGTTGCCAGCATTGAGGTAAGCATTGTGAATATGATCAGCATAAGAATCCCAGAGAGTGCAATTTATAATCTGATCACTAAGAACACAATTATAACCAAGGAAAAGTGAGTTTGATAGAAACATAACTAATTACTATTATTACTATTATTAGTTTGATATAAGTTACTCACGTATTGTTTTTCAGTTCAAAATCAATCTTACGAGTTCGTTTGCCACGAACATCGATTAGCTCCATGTCAGAAATCCTGTGAAGCTGACCGACAACATCTGCAAATAAATAGTTTACTGCAGTTGTAATCACTGATTTGATGTACTATAAACAACACAAACGCAACGAAAAAACTAACCGATAAGCACTCTAGTTGTAGTCGTCTGATCAAGAACATAATCAAACATTGCTGGACGAAAAAAACGAATCATCTGTTACAGGATCATAGTCAACAACAATTGTCATATAGTGGAAACCGAGCTTGTACTCGTTCTCTGATGGCCTGATTTACGAGTAATCTTTAGCCACGTTAAAATTTTTGATAACCTTCCACATTCCAACTGGAAGTAAATTTGCGAATTTTTTCATATATTCCTGATGAACAACAACACCAATTTTATCTCCCTCCACAAACAATTGATAAGCATAATTTTCAAACAGAATTTTGCTTATGTAAAAATTACCTTTCATTTACGAATTAGATATCAAAATTACAAAATTGATATAAAAATTAAAAAACTTGAAAGCGAATTCACTTACGGATTCGTCACCTACGATTAACTCAATAGATGCACTGGTTTTGGTAGAGTATGGTCGCCATGAATTCAATATTTTTGCCCTGATTACCCATTCAGACCGAAATGGTTTAAGATTAGCGAACAGAGTAAATTGAGATGGCAACGCAAGATGTTTTGGAGAAGCATAAACTGAGGTATTGAATTTCGTATTCGTCATTGTCGCATGGTAGTTAAGAATTTCAGAAACATAAATTACATATATAGGAATAGAAAAACAGAGTAGTGGTAACGAAAAAGTAGGGAGAGGTTACACAGTAGTGTGGTAGAAAGCGGTGTGCGAAAATTAAGTCGTGGGCAGTTGGTGATCGTGTGGTTGGTTACATGTTTTTTGAAAATAAAGCATTTGTAAAAAGACCTAAATCAATTTTTGAAAGATAATTTTTGTAATATTTTACGAATAGAAGTTATTTTAAGAAATCGACCTCCATTTTAATAGATAAAGATAATATTAAACTTATAATGCATAATGTTACTAGTATTGAAAACAAAATACATTTTCTCTGTCATTGTCTTTTCTTTTCTTTCCTTCTTTTTGTTTGCTTTCAGTTTTAAAGATTGAAAACCACCGCTTACTTTTTACATTAGCTATAGAGACAAACAATCGTTATTAAAATTTATTTGTGAATAATAATTTGATTTAAGTTTACAAAGCTCAAAAATTTGAGCAGTAAGAATTTAGCTTTTTACATCAAAAAAATTACCATAATTCAAAATCTATTTTCTACAACAACCACAACTTTTTTCAATTATCCCCAAGATTTAACTAAAATTCATTTGTAAAATTTCCTATTAACGTTATCATATGTAATGAAGTGTCAAACTTTAAATGTGTGTAACATTAACTACTAGATTGAAAAGATTTTGAAACTTAATCACTATTAGACTAAGAAATCTCGACAGAAATCTTAAACTTTTTTGTTTGTTTGAAGATAACACGACATAAATTACATTATCTAATATTGTGAAAAATAAATATATTGTATGTTAAGAAATTTGACAGTATCTTAAGATAAAACACAGAACAGGCCCAAAGTGGATTCTAGTAGTAACTGACGGAAAAAGAAAAGAGTTTGAAGATAAATTTATGTATATATTAAGAAAAGTAAATTAAAAAAAAAAAATTAGATATTTCTGTTTCATTTCATTATCTCCCTCCCTCAGAAGAAAACAAAATATCCAAGAGCTTCTTCTAGGGTTTCGACTTTCGACGGCCGGTAAGGTTTAGCAAATCCTCATTAAAGAGGTTGATTAGATTCTATACGTATTTCTAGAGATATGTAATATGATCTCTCCTTGGTATCTCTTTTCTTCTCTTTTCATGTTTTTGTATAATTGATTTTAGATCTGAGGTTTTACCATCTGGTATTAAGCTTGATTGGTTGCATAGAGCTTCTTTTGATTACAATTTAGATCTTATGGGTTGTAAGCTATTGGAGTTATCTATAAGTTATAAATTTGAAATTTTGATGTATATTGATGAAAGAATTGTTCTGATTTGGTTCGTGTAGGTTCGTGTTCTTAGATCTTGATCATACGTTTGTTGAATCTTCTGTTTGGAGTGTGTTTAATTGTTAAGTTTGCTCAAATCTGTGGTTGTTTGGTGCTTAATCTTTTCCGTAATTGTTCTGTGCAGGAAATCATGAGACCTGTTTTCTGTGGGAACTTTGAGTATGATGCTCGTGAGAGTGATCTTGAGCGGCTTTTCCGAAAATATGGCAGGGTCGAGAGAGTTGATATGAAAGCTGGTAAGTCTTGAGCTCTTAAGTTTTTTTATTTTCTCTTTAGTTAATCGTGCGCTTAATAGAATGGATAAAGAAGTCTCGTAAACCACTGCAAATGCGATGAACAAGAGAGATTCAATGACTTAACATACGCGTTCGTTCCACGAGAATCTCTGGAGGCCCGCCCTTTTGAAGTTTATTCTCTGTATGCCACATACATGTAGATGTACTCCGTATGCCACCAGTCATTCACCCATCTGATCCCAGCATCTAGATACCTCAGCACTTGAAGCAGCCGGCATGAAGTTCAGAATATGCTTCAGAAGAAAATCTAAGAAGTAATTTAGGGTTAAACCGCCAGTACTCAACATTTTCTTTGGCGCAGGGTTTTTTATTTGGTCTTGGGATGCCCATTCTCCCACCAAGACTGGACCATATGGAAAATCCATTTCCTGCGTAAAAGAGTCCGACTCTCATCCGCAATGGCACTTCGACCCCATATTCCCGACTTAGTTGCATTTCATTCCTCTTGATTTTTCTACCCTTGGACATGCCTCATTGGTAGATTATACCAATCTCTCACAGCAGAGGCAGCCGATCAAATGGAGTTCCACCACCTTGTTTCAGTTCACAATTCCGATCACCTCATTTTCAGTTGTTGTTCTTTGAGATATTAGTTCCATAATACAAGGTCTGTAAAACTACTTAACTAGTCACTTAAAGTTTGCAGAGCTATTAGATTTTGCGAAATGTTATGTCACAGTTAGGTAGTAAAGGTTAATTTTGATGCCTCCATGCAAGGAGGATGGTCTTCGTGTTGGATATTCTTTTGGGGGAGGTTCTTTTACTTGGTTTACTTCCTTCGATTGTTCTTATGTTCTGATACTTTCTTTTATCTTTCCCCAGGGTTTGCTTTTGTCTACATGGAAGATGAAAGGGATGCTGAAGATGCCATTAGAGCGTTAGACCGCTTTGAATTTGGGCCGTAAGGGACGCAGACTCCGTGTTGAGTGGACAAAGGTAAGAAATTGACTGTCATTACTGTAGGAGTTATTGTTACTATCAGAACGAGGGATGTAATGGAAATTCTGATGGTTGGTATAGAATGAGCGTGGAGGAAGATCAGGTGGTTCAAAGAGATCATCATCTGGCATGAGACCTTCCAAGACTCTGTTTGTGATCAACTTTGATGCACAAAACACAAGAACTCGAGACTTGGAGAGACACTTTGAGCCGTATGGAAAAGTCATAAATGTTAGAATCAGAAGGAATTTTGCATTTATTCAATACGAGTCACAAGAAGATGCCACCAGAGCATTGGATGCTACAAATTCAAGGTTTCTTTCTGTTTATTTCTACACTTATTTATCGTAATGCATATCCTTCTTTAACTCTCATTGTTTGTTTCCTTCTTTTTTTGGCAGTAAGCTGATAGATAAGGTGATCTCAGTGGAGTATGCAGTGAAAGATGATGAGGTGAGGGGGAATGGAT
The DNA here is from genome assembly GCA_023374145.1 of Lepidium sativum. NCBI lineage: Eukaryota > Viridiplantae > Streptophyta > Magnoliopsida > Brassicales > Brassicaceae > Lepidium > Lepidium sativum. The sequence continues at coordinate 30,341 of JAKUCM010005012.1, forward strand.
ACAGTCCTGAAGGACGACGTGATAGGTCAGCTGACAGGAGAGGCGATCACCTAGTCCTTACAGAAGAGAAAGAGGCAGTCCTGACTATGGCCGTGGTGCTAGTCCAGTTGGACACAGAAAGGAACGGACTAGTCCTGATTATGGTCGAGGACAACGTTGCCCCGAGCCCATACAAGAGAGCAAGGCTTAGCCCGGACTATAAGAGGGATGATCGCAGGAGGGAGAGGATGGCTAGCCCAGAGAATGGAGCTGTGAGGGACCAAAGTCCAAGAAAAGGTCGTGGTGAGAGGAGTCCTCCATATGAGAAGAGGAGTGAGAGATCGAGGCCAAGGTCAAGGTCAAGGTCGAAATCAAGCCCTGAGAATGGTCAAGTTGAGAGCCCTGGACCTACAATGGAAGAAGAAGCTGGAAGAGGATACGACAGTGCTGAAAGCCCGATACGCGAGAGGTACCTCCATCTGATTTAGATTACATCTGAATTGTATACATATCACACTTACGCTTTTTGATTTTTCTTTTTGGTGGTTTGAACTGAAGCAGCCACTCTGCATCACCTCCAGCGGAGGAATGATGATAGGATACAAACAGATAATTGTGTCAGATTCACAAACAAAAGAAGTCTTTCGAAGTAGCTCTATATCTAAAGAAAAGGCTCTGCATTGTCACTCATTCCAATTCGCGTATAGTAGGATCGTTATAAACTGCTCTCTTTTTTTCTTATTTCGAATTATGATTTCTGACTCTAGATGTTTATGAGCGCAGCTTATGTTTATAAATTATCTCTTACCGTGTGTCTAAACAGAATCAGCAGTTTTAGTCAATGCACACCTCTCATAGAAAATATTCTCCGTTTGTCTCTTAGGTTTACCAACATCAAAAATGAAGAATCCAAAGAGGCCCATTCCTCAAAGATTCTTAAAAGGCTCAAGAGATAGAATGGACCATTCCAAGGAGGTCGAAGGAAAAAAGGGTTGTAGAGGTTGAGCCCCGACATGGACCAATCATAAGGTTGGATCAATCTGGTGGCAAAACTTTACATTTTATTGGTAACCAGGAAAATCTTAGGTTTAGACAAATCTCCGAAGTTCATAGAAACTTGGACTTTTTGCCACTTCAAATATCTCCGGGTGTCCAAAAGTATATATCACAACTGAAAAGACTCAACTGCCAAAAAAGAGCAACCGAGTGCATCCTCAACCAAGTTGACCAACTTAACTTGACTCAAAACCTTAATCTTGTGGTCTATAGCCTTGCCTTCTTCTAAATGTAAGCT
>JAKUCM010005013.1:0-26271 GCA_023374145.1 Lepidium sativum
GGATCCCGAACATATTCCTTCCATTGAATCTGGAAAGTAAATCCGACCGATCCCCGTATAGAGACCAATATTCTTCCAGGACGCATACACGTAGCATTTATAACCCGTGAAACTGAGATTAGTTGTGGTAGGGAATATCATTGCTGATTTGAGCGAAGCAAACCTCAGACCACTCTTTGTAATCTGATGTTGCCCTATCCAATATAACTCTAGGATCTAGCAGAAATTATTTCGCGCTTAATTTATTGATATAAAAAATTATTGTAATTCTGTAATGGATTATATTTTATTAAAGCATTTATAGATATTTTCGTTTTATTTTTATTAATTATATAATATGTTAAGAGAATAATTGTATTATAGTTTAAAAGATTTAGAAAAATTTGTACTTTAATTGGAATATTTGTAGAATAATTTGGACTTGATACTAATAATTGGAGTAACAAAATTCTTGTTTTTGAAATATTCAGCCTGATTAGATAAATCTCTACCCCCAAGCATTATAGTGTGCAAACTGAAGAATGAAGTCCATTCATGTGTGGGGCATGAAAAAACTCATGTAAGGAGACTTCTCGCCAGATGCTCCCGAGCTGTTGCTAATGCTTGAGTTAATGTCTGCAATCCAGAATGTTAACAATGAGTTCAACTTAACCAAAACTATGTGAAGAATATCGCTTTCTTCATAAGGAAGATGTAATAGTCACAGTGTACTTACCTGTTCAGAGAGTGAACCACTAGCTTCTGCGCTCTGCATTGCTACTTTCCCCGCAATGACGCTTGGGTCCGTTTCAAGAACCACCCTGAACACATATTTCCCCAAGTCATAATCAAACAATAGCTTATGAGATATCTATATAGGACGATCTCACAGAAAGCTCGGCAGATATTTAACATGCTTATCACTACCATACAACTGTTGTGTAAGGTTACAATGAGTGAAAGTTGCATACCCTTGATCGACCATTTCATCAAGACACAGAAAGATGAGATCCAAGTTCTCAAGGGCTTCCATCTTTTCCACATTGTTCCTGGTAGGAAATAGGCGATGCATCAATATTAGTCTTGGATTGTTGATCAAGACATGTGAACATATTTGATTGTTAAGTGAAGCAAATACCTCAGAAGAAGTGCAACAGCATCGAAATAGCCTTGGAGAACGGATGATAAGATGAGCTCGTTTTCATTTTCACCTCCAGTAACAAAAAAGTGAAGGTCTTGGGCGAACTTATAGACAATAATATTACTGTCCAACAATGTGATCTCAGCTGCACATAATGACATTAAATCCAAGATTCGTACACATCTATAAGCAATCTGAAACAGAAAGTATGTATGTACAAAGACATTCTTAATTTTTTGTAAGAATTCTTTTGATATTGGTTCATTCTTTTGTTAATTATACTTTCTACAGCTGTAACGAGAGATAATTTCTTCAACTGGAATCGACATCAAAATTGATGGAACCATTTCTCAATTTCTCTCCTCTTTTTCTTTAAGAATCTCTCTCTCAATAATAACTCTCCTCATAATTCAGAATATACTCATTCATCATTTATCTCTTTTCAAATATAATAGAATTAGTTGAGCTGATACAAAAATAAAAACATAATTTAGGATTATCTGCGCCAAAGTGATATTAAGATTTTCTTTCCATTGTGAAAGACTCACACAAAATAATACAACAACATAGAGTTGGAGATTTTTAAATTGGGTTCTTAACGATTTTGAGAATTAGAGGTTTTCTAATTTGGATGGATTATGATTTTAGTTGGGTTGTAATCAGATTCTAGTTGTGTTAAAATCAGGTTTATAATTGGTTAGTACTTATTTTGGTTGGTAAAATAATTTGTTGGTACACACTAAACCAATAAAATATAATGGTTCTGTTGAAATAAATTTGGAATTCTAATTTTGTGTACAATTAAATTATAAATTTTCGTTTTCGGTGTAATTAGAATTTAAAAGTTTAAACTAAGAAGTCATTGGATTGAAGTCCAAAGTTTATGTATTTAGTACTGTGGAAAAAAATAGTCCACCCATTTATTATAAAAACATATTTATGAAAAATAGTAGTAAGAAATAAGTAGAAGTATGAGGACAATATCAAAGCGTGGAAACAAATGTAAAGTGAAATGATGATTCGTACAACTTAACGTACAGAATCCACTTTAAGTGACATTGTTTCTTTGGACTTTGCATTTGATGCATCTCATGTCTCTCGGTCCCGCCTTACTACTTTAATTTTACTTATATTTCCCTTTTAAATTATATAATAAAGTATAATCATCTTTCACTATATTTAATTAATTAATATTTTAGAATAAAACAACATTTTAGTTAAAAACAAAACAACATAAATAAAATTCTAATGAGTACCAACATTAAAAATTAAACTAGATAAATTAAACACAACAAAAAAAAACTTAAATATCTGGTAAACTACTTTTAGAATATTGTCCAAATGAAGTGGATGTTGAAAGAGCTAGTTGCCTTACCGTTGTTCAAGCCATTTTCATAAAATATGTATTTGTTCCGATTGCATTAAGTCTTGAATATCCAAATCTCGTATGGAATTTAAGTCTTGACATATTAAGTTCTTCTAAGTCATAATTCTTACTTTGAATTTTCAAATGATATTGTTTTTGGGTCTTGACTTCTTTAATTGTTCTAAAAGTTGTCTATTTCCTTCTTCCAAAATATTAAAAATTGTGGTGTTTGATCGTCACATTTTCTTTTCATTTTTGTTTTTTTCACCTCACTTGGTTGTTAACATGGAGATCCACCAATAATACCATCATTGACATTATCTAAGTTAATAGAAAATGAAGACAAGACTGGAGATGTTTGTGTTCGTATTTTGGAAAAAAAATATCTTACGTGAGGTGATAATATGATAATCGAATATGAGTATGGTTTTGATGCACTAATTAATGTTGCAACCGAAATTCCACCTCCTGAAGTTGAACTAGTTGAAGATGATAATATGTGGTTCCAAGTATTTCTTGCACGGTACAAAAGTATCAAAGATAAAGAAACATATTTAGTTCTTCGAAATAAGTTAATTGATTATTTATGGAAGAAATATATTAATAATAATGTTTAAAAATATATGTATTTTTTTATTGCGTAATGTAGTTTTTATGTAATAAAATTTCTAATTTTTATGATATCATAATTGTATGTATTAGTTAGCTTAATTATAAAATAAGTGGATTAGCTTGGTAATTTTGATAAGTAATAGATGTATTAAGAAAAAAAAATAAGTATAGAAAAAATTATATTTAAAATATTATTTTTAGAATGAAAATAGAATAATGGGTTGGAGCAAAACTAAACTTTAATCTAGAGTTACTCTATTATAGAGTAAAAATAGAGTAATGTATTGGAGATACTTTAAACATAAATTTTTGTCAACACATCTAAATGGGTATACAACCTCTTTTTCAAAATATAAAATATAAGGAGTTCAAATTTTTTCTATTTTATTTTACAAATATTTTTCATAAATTTTATGTCAAATTTAATTAATTTGGTATTTTATAATTTTATATTCTATACTATTTAGGAGGGGTGGGGAGGTGATCTTAGTATGTGGTTTTTTCAGAGAGAATATATAGGCGAAAGAGTCTGCTTGTAATCTAACTCAAATTTATATTCTTGTAATCAGCTTAAGTTGGAGATGATAATGAATTCCAAATTAAGCTCCAACAAAAGATAGGGTTCATCATTTGAATTTAAACTCGTTAAGTTTCTCGTGTTCTTTACTTTTGCATTGTTAAATATTTAGGTCTCTAATCCGAAGAAATCTACGCTTTAGTTTTCACAATTTAATTTTTACAACACTCAGTTTGTGACCAAAATAAAATTACAAAATTCAGCAATTTATATCATTATATGTATAAATAAGACATATTTTGTAACACAAAGTTGGTCAAACTATTACAAGATAGGTCAAACTAATTGGACACATATATTAAACAGAACAAAACTAGTTGTATCGATAGTTAATCTTAGGGCAACATTATTAGGGAATTTTTATTAGAGTTTCTTAAATATTATTAAATGACTATATATGAGAAAAGGTGTTAAAAATATATTTTAGTAATAAAATAATAAAATAAGCTAAGAAACTCACTAAAGAGTTTCTTAAATAAGAAATTTTCATAGGATTTCTTAAGAGTTTCTTAAATTTTTAATAATAAAATAAGTTAAGAAATCCTTAAAAAACTTTTGATAATAATGGTCTTACCCACCCAGTGATGTGCAAAATACCATGGTTTGAAGTTTTATAGTATATAGTTCATGTTGTATTCATGGTTTGAAGTTTTATAGTATATAGTTCATGTTGTATTCAAATAGCAAGTTTTAATTGTAACTATATAAACAAAAAGTATAAATAAAATCATTTTATGTGGCCGGAGAGAAAGACCAGCGAATTTATTCGAACCGAACCTAGTGATGAGGTCTTTTTCAAATATCCTCTCTCCTTTTGTTCTTTTTCTTTTTTCTTGTAAATTTACTAGAAACAAATCTAATAATCCCTCTACATTCGAATTAGACGAATGAATACTACCAAATCAAAAACTAAATAGATAACCAATATATTTTTACTAAAATTTAATATTTTAAGATTTTTCTATTAGATTCTTTGTACTTTTAAATTTGTATATGAAAATTTATAACAAAATCCACTTTAATTATATTTTCAAAAATAATTATGAACCATATATTAGTTTTATTATATAGTTTATAACACATTCAAAACTAAAATATTTTTTATTTTAGTATATAAAATGTTTACTTTTATTATCATGTTCTTGTTGATACTAGATTTTCATTCTATATTTCGTCCTCCGAGTGATCATTTATTGTCTATAACAACAAATGTAAAATGTCAATGCATTAAAAGTATCTAAAAAAATTGTCAAAAGAATACTGAACTTATGCCGAATAACCCAATTAATACTAAATTTATAGATTTGCTACGAATAATAAAAAAAATCTATGAAACTCTTTATAAAATTTAGTAAGAATTTTGTATTTTTTTGGGCAAACTTTTCTTTCGAATATATATATATATATATATATATTTTTAATTAACAATCAACTATTGAATTAATAAAGTCTATTTTATAATTTAAATATTCTAATTGGAGAAGATGAGGTTTAAATTTACCACATGGTGTTTAATATAATGGATAAACCAACTGAACCATAATGTTATGTTTCTTAATATATATCTTTTTATTATGTTTCTTAAAAGTAATAATAATAAAGGGAGATATAAAACACATGATAAACGAATCTAATACCAAAAGAGAAGGAGAGATAAGAAGAATCAAACGCGAGGTGATAAATGAATGCTGAAATCGAATCATACACATAAGACTCTTGTTTGAAGATCGTTGGACCAATGCTGATTCTGAATTTTATGTTCGTATTCTCATTTTAGTTTTTTTTTCTCTTTCTTTTGTGGGATTCTGATTTTTATGTTCGTATTCTTATTTTATATTCAAAGGAGCACATTTTTAACACTATCTCTATTTTTTTAGATATTTTCAAAAAATATTATTTATTATTGACAAATGACTAAAACATCTTAGAATTATTATTCTTCCAAAAAATTGATTTTTCTTTTATGAAATTTTTTTCCGCCAGAATTCTTTTTTACAAAAGTATTTTCCTCCCAATTTTTCTTTTTTTAACACTGTAAAGTTTTATAAAAGATCTTATAAAACTTTATAACATCTATAAGTTATCCTATAAATCCTTATAAAAATTCAATTTATAAATTGTCTTATAAAACTTTATAAAAGAATATTTTGAAATTTTGATTTTTAAATTGGCTTATAAAATATGATAAAAATATTATAATTTTAAGTTATATACATTATTTTCAATATTTTTATTTTTATAAAGTTTTGTAAATAAAATTATACATTTATATTACATTTATACCCTATAAATTAATTTTTATAAGATTTTATAAAATAATTTATAAATATATATTTAGAAAGTTTTATAAGATAACCTAAAAATATACTATTTATAAATTTTTATAAGATCTCTTATAAATGTTTATAATTTTTTAAAGAAAATTTTGGCGGGAAATTTTTTCATGAAAAAAGATTTCACAAAAAAGTTAAGGATATTTTCATCAATTTCTAACTAGAAGACATTTTTATAAAAGCGTACAAAAAAAAAACTCAAAATTTCTCAATATTTTTCAAAATTATAATTTCTTAATATATATTATTTTTCTTATAATAATAATATAGATTTTTGAAATAAGATAATTTATGTTGTTAATCATAAATTTGAATATATATATATATATATATATATACTTACTGTATCAATAATATGTGATAAAAATATTATTTTTTAGATATTAAAGTTTTTGGTTTTAGAGTTAGTAAATTCATAACTTTTAAAAGACTGTAAAAGTAGTTTCAATTTATTATTTTTAAATTTTTTTAACAACTAAAAATACTATGAATTAATATTATTAATTTACAGATAAATTAATATTGCTGTAAATTTATAATTTTTAAGAGTTTCAATATTCCTAATTTATAAAAGTTTTAATGTACTAAACAAAATGACTATTTGACCAATTAAAAGATTATGATTTTTTTATTTATTTGAAGTTGTATAAAGAAAAATGGAATATAATAGTGGAAGATTTTAGCATCTCTTGGGAGATATATATGAATACAGAATTTTGCAAAAGTGTAAAGACTCAACCGACCAAACCCACTTGTTCTCCACGTCCTCTTTTCATATGTTGATTTTTTCCCCTATTAACTTTAATCGTTCATTCACAAAATACAAGAACTAGTGTACTGGAATAAAATTTACAAACGATAAATTTATGAAAAAGCATCTAATATTACGAACCGATAAATCTGATTTGTGATTAATTCATCTAGATATATATGACAAAGAAGACGTTAAAGAGTTTCCTAAATCTCGCAAAATCTTATGTATATAAAAATAAAACCGACAAATCTTTTTCGTAATCTATCATCTTTTTGACCTCTGTGAAATTAGTAGCAAAGGTAGCCTCCGAGATCTAGAGGTAGATCATAAAAAACATCGCCCAAGTATGTCTTCTACTTCTCCATGAAAAGAGGATAAACTTCGTCGGATGAATTTACGGGAGAGTTGCGAAGAAAACAGTATATTTTATCACAACTTGCTCTCCTCTACTCTTCTCTCCGGCAATGAAGCCCTTTTCTCCTCTATTTGACGACGAAGACCTCTTCTCTTCTGTGATGATTTCTCTTTGGCGCTTCACCTCTCTTTGCAAGGTTCGTTTTCTCTTATCTTCTCCTTTATTTCTTAGACTTTAGGTTTTCGAATTTAGATCTAGATTTAGTTTCGTTGTGGATTTAGATTTAGGTGTTATGATTGTTAGATTTTAGATTTAGAGTTTTTAAAATGATTGAATTTTTTAGAAAATTTAGAATTTTTAAAATGAATTCCAGAGTTTTCTAGAATTGACTTAATCAAAATTTCTTTCCCTTCATCATATTTAGCTCCTACTAGTCCTTCAGGGAGACCCATATATGTCTCTATGCCCCCTAAATTTCGAATATCTAGGGTTTTTTGAATCTCATGTTTCGTCAAAAAATCTGTCTCATGACCAAATGGAATCGACTATTTCTTGAGACCAAATGTTTCGTACTCTTTTTTTTTTGTCAACTAGTCTACTGGTTTTTAAATCCCCTCATACTACTGCAGATAGGGGGTTCGATCCCTGGTGCCTTGAGGATTTGTAAAGTGACTACACCACTGAGCCACCTGTCCTCGGTCCAGTGACTACATCTCGTACTCTCTTAGAATCCTTAAAATTGTGATTAGCTTTTTTTCTTTTGTCTTACAAGACTATCATCTACGAAAAGTATATGGGACACCTTAGAACAATTTCTCACAACCGCTATGCCATTTAACTCCTCAGATCTTCTTCTTGCTTTAGTTTTGAGATACATAGGAAAAAAATAAGGAGAGAAAGCTCTCCAAGTCAAAGACCTCTCTTAGGGATTATTATCCCTCGTGGAGTACCTGACATCACACAGAAAACCCAATATTTTCATGGAAACCTAATTTCTAAAATAGTTTTTCCATGAAATTCTATTTTCAATCATATCGTAAGCCTAACTCAAATCTGTTTTGACTACTATAATCAATTATGTAACTTCAGACTACTACGAGTCAAGAATTATATAACCAAATAAATTTAGATGATCATCGCGACTATCCTTAAGCATAAAAACCGAAACATGAAACCCGAATCGAACTTGACCAGAAAATTCGAGTATAAGATAGTTTCCAAAATCGAAAAATTATCCTATTGGGTCTATTTTTGTGGACCTATTGGTATGGGGTAGTACTCAAAACTGAACCGGTACCCCGAATGGATAACCGACTATCCGAATACATGTATAAATTTAAGTATTTTTTTAATTTTAAGTATTTAAATATTTTTAGTAATTTTAATAGTTTTCGATAATTTTTTAAAAAAACTATATTTTGCAACTATTCAGATATTTTAAAGATATTTTTGGTTTTTTTGGGTTTTTAAATATTTTTTATTATTTTTTATATTTTAAAACTTTTGGTGTTGCCCGAACGCAATGGGTATTATCCGAACCCGAACCGAATAGTAACGGGTTCAAAAACCCAAAACCTGACTGATCCAACCCAAACCTAAAACCGAAACCCAAATGCCCATAACTTATCTAGACTAACATGCGTTGAACAAATATACAATAAGTTTGCAGGTTGAATAAATATTATTAGAGTTGTAAAGTATAATTTATACAAGAGAGATTAATTTAATCGACTATCGATTTATTTACATTATTGATCTTTCCTTCTATACACTTCAAGATGGAGGGACTGTACTGACTCCAATCTAGGATGATAAGTCGAGAAAATGTGGACGTGGTAGTGGCTTGGTAAGCACATCAGCCAGCTGGTTTTTGGTAGAGATATAGGGAATCACGAAGAGCACCTGATCTGATGTTGCCAGGAACAAAGTGATGGTCAAGAACTATGTATTTCATCCGAGAGTGGAACACCGGATTAATACATAGATAGATAGCACCAATGTTATTACAATACGTTAATTGGTGTGGTTGGTAGTGTAATGTGTAGCTCGGTCAAGAGAGAACATATCCACTTCACCTCAGAAGTTGTATGAGCAATTGCACGGTACTCAGCTTCGGTAAAAGATCTAGCAACCCTTATGCTTTTTAGAGCACCAAGAAATTGGAGTTTTTCCCAGATAAATGATATACGTATTAGTAGAGACGAAGTCGTCAGTATTACATTTCCAGTGTACATCGTAGTAAGCATGAAGTTGTGCCAGCCCGGATGAACAAACCTTGTATGATTATGCCAGCAAAATAACAGAGAGTCTTCTTCACTGCTTGCCAATGTAAATCTGTTGGAGCATGCATATATTGAGAAAGCTTGTTGACAGAGTATGCCAAATCTAGTCGAGTGAAGGACAAGTATTGAAGGCTGCCAAGTAATTCTCTATACTCACGTGGATCTGCTAAACGAGTTCTTGGGTTAAGTGTGAGTTGTGGTGTTGATGACATTGGATTAAAAACTGGCTTAGCATCTAACATATGTGTTTTCGTGAGCAAAACGACAGTATATTTCCTCCGCAACAAATGCACTCCTTGTGATGTTCTGGTTACTTCTATACCCAAGAAATAACTCAATTCTCTTATATCTTTATCAAAAACCTTTGAACTAGAAGCTTGATAAACTGATTAACGATCTGAGTGGCACTCCCTCTTACCATGATATCATCAACATATACAAGTATATAGACTAAATGACCTTCATGATGATGGACAAACACTCATGTATCCACTAAAGAGTTCTTGAAACCAATCTGAACCAGGTAGTTCTTGAGCTCCGCATACCAAGCCTATGGAACTTGTTTAAGACCATATAATGTTTTTCTTGAATCGACTCACATGATGTGGTCTGTCCGGGTCAACACAACCTGGTGGTTGAGTGACATAAACTTTATTTGTAAGAGTCCCCTGCAAAAAATGAGATACTGACGTCCAATTGTTGTAATCACCAGTTCCTACCAACAACTATCTCTAACGCCATATTAATTGTTGTTGTCTTTACAACTGGACTAAAAGTGTCCGAATAATTCTTTCCATATTCTTGATCAAACCCTCTTGCAACTAACTTTGCCTTGCGTCTATCAAGCTTGTACTTCAATGTGAATATTCATTTGGTTTGAATTACATTTTAACCTAAAGAGGGAAGAACAAAGTCAAACGTTTGATTCCGGAACACTGTCGTAACTTCATCAGAATTAGGATGTGTGAGAGTTTAAGTAACCGTTTTTGGCTCCTAGAGAAGAGAGGATTTTGTCAGCGCCATTAAATTCATCTTTTTACTCGGCTTGGAAATCCAATTTTTCCCTCTTGTGACCATTGGATGTGAATTTTCCAGTGGAGGTTTGAGTCGTCAAAGGTTTTGTGATTTGTGTCGACACAAAAAAATGCTATTTCTGGGCATTGAGTCTGCAATTCTAAGCCTTCTGTTGCAGATTCCAATTGTGGGCCAACTTGCAGAGATTGATCTGAGGTAGACAACACTTCACTAGTCTCTAATGGGCCAGTTACATTTGTTGGGCCTAATTTTGGTCCATCAGTTGAATTGATCCCATATGCAATTTCACAAGACTGAGAGTTCGATGACAATACCTGAGGTAATGAAGTTGACACAGTAACCGATGGATGAGCTAAACACGTGGGTGACGTCCGTGAAGTAGTATTGAGCGTGTGAGTAAGTTGGAATGGAACCAAGCGGGGATCATAATTGGTTTCTTTTCTGGTTCTGGAACGAAAAACTTTCAGTTGTGGCAAATGGGATTGATCAAAAGAGTTTTGTGTAGGGAGAGATATGATGTATAACTGGTTTAGGGAGTTTATCAATCAAATAAACTGCAATACAAAATGCATAGGACCAATAGATAGGAGGACTAAAAGCGTGAGATAGTATAGATAAACATTTTTCGACAATATGTCAGTTTTTTCTGTCAGTGAGACCGTTGTGCTCTCGTGTATGTGGAAGTGTAGTGAAATGAGCAATTCAAATCCAATGACTTCTGCATAAAATAGAAAATAAAACCATTATCATTTTCTTTTAAATGTGTTGCCAGTTTGTTACTTGGAGTTAAATTTGAGAGCCATATAGTGTTTTGTTGGTTTTTACTTTTCTTTTTTTTTGTCACTCGATTCTTACTCGCCTGTTGTTTGAACTTTCGATGAAATTCAAAGTGTAGCATTTATAAATCTAACGATTTTAGGTTAAATGAGTTAAAATGACATAATGATTTAACTGCATAATACATTAATGGTTTGTTATAGGTTGCAATAGAATTATTAGTGTGAACAAAATACGGTATCCTAAGGCTTTAACCCCACAAAGATATATAGATAAGCATAAGATACCCGACGTAAAACTTCATAAAGATTAAGTAACAATATATGCTTTCAAATATTGATAAAGAAAATTTCAGAGGTAGGTCGAAATTTCAAATCTGAACAAACTCGAGCTTATTCTACAAATTTAAATTTCAGAGTTCATCAATTATATGTTCATATCTTTGGTTGTTCATATCGATTACACAAAATAAAATTTAGATTAAACATTGAAGTATAGCGCGAGTACTTATTATTAAACCTAAGATTTAAATAAGAAGCAATCAAAATACCTTGAAGAAGAAGCAATCAAGTCTTATAGTCTCTTTTCTTTCTTGTGGCTTTTGGAGACTCAAGGAGGGAGTCAAGGTCACATGTCTTCCTTGAGACATGTGAGAAGAGAGCTGTTGGCTCCTAGGAAAGGAAGAAAGAGCCCTTGGCTCCTAGGAGAAAGAGATAGAGCTGTTGGAGCCAATTGGAGAAAGAAGACCATATTGCTTTTATCAAAACTAATTACTACTTATAGAATTATCTACTTATAGGTCTTATACATATATGTAGTAGCTCTAATCTTCCTTACATAGAAGAACTAGGTTGTATTATAAATAGGATGTAGAAGCTTATACAAAGATTAAGTAAGAGACAAAGAAAACTCTTTCATACTCTCATCTCTCTCATTTTCGAAAATCTCTCAAGCTTCTTTACCAAATCTCTTGAATCTTTGTCTTTAAATCTCTTCAATCTTATTCTTCAAAATCTCACATGGTATCAGAGCTTGGTTCATCATAGACCAAGGTTTACCTCTTTCTTTTAAGTCTCAAAGATCCTTGAAATTTTTCGAAATCTCTATTGGTGCTCTTGAAGAGCTTTTTCGAACCATTGGGTAAAAGAGTGATTCTTCGAAAAAATCATGGAACACTTGAATTTTTTTAGGAGCTAATGTGGTTCTCAAGGGTGTTAACTACCTCTTGTGGTCAAGAACCATCACTAATGTGTTGAAAAGCCGAGGGCTTTAGGCTCATATTGAAGAAGGAGTTCCAAAGAAGGCGGTTTCGGTGAGTTCAAAGGCAAAGGAAAAGGAGGGTGAAGCCACGGCTGGAGAAGATAAAGCAAAATGGCACCAATAGGATCAAGTTGCTTTAGTCATAATCCAAAGCTCACTTGAACCATCCATTCATGAAGCCTACTCCCATTGTGAAAATGCTAAGGAACTATGGGAGTCCCTAAAACGTGTCTATGAGAATCTCTCCAACCTTAGTAGAGTTTATAAAGTCAAGAAATCTCTCAACAACCTAAATCAATAAGGTATGGAGTTTACTCAATGGTTTGGGAAGTATAGATCATATTGGGCCGAACTAGAAATGCTTAGGCCACTTACGGTGGATCCAAAAATTCTTCATGAAAGACTTAAGCAAGATAAAGTCTTTGGCATGATGATGAACTTAAATCCAGCCTTGGAGACTTAATTTGTCATCTCTTGAGACAAGAGAAGCTTGAGACCTTGGATGAGGCTTGCGGCTTGGTGCAAAGAGAACAAGGGTCAAGAAATCTTCTCGGTTAAAAAGGAGAGCTTGTAATGGGAAACAAAACTTCATACCGACAAGAGGAAAGGAAAACCTTTGTATGTGAGCACTGCAAAAGTAAGGGACACACCAAGGATAGATGTTGGACACTCCATCCACACTTGAAACAAAACCGAGGAGAAAGGAGTAAAGCAAATGTAGCAAATGAAGGCACGACTCAAGGCAGCTCGGAATCACACTCTCAAGGCACGAATGACACAGATATGGTAGCCAATCAAGGGGGGTATGTAAGGAGAACTGACCTTGAAGAGCTCATCAAATCAATCAATGCTTTAAAGGAGTCCGGTAACTCTTTCTATGTCTCGAAAATTACTAAACCATTGGTAGTAGATTCCGGAGCATCTCACCATATGATTAATAATAGAAATTTACTAGAAAATGTTAGACCTGTCCTAGGGGAATGTAGTAATTGCCAATGGTAAGCAAGTTCCTATTAAAGGTATAGGGAATTTACGATTATTTGATAAAAATTCGAAAACCTTTTATATGCCATCGTTTAAATCAAACTTATTAAGTGTGTATAAGGCAATAAATGACTTAAATTGCAAAGCTATTTTCTATCCTAACAAGGTTTATTTTCAGGATATTAAGAGTGGTCGGACCCTTGGAGAAGGAATAACCAAAGATGGATTGTATTTGTTGAATGACATCAAGAACAATCCTAGTTTATCTTTTAATGCTACTTTATATAGTTCTTCTAATGCTTTTAATTCTAGTTGTATACTTGAACATGATGAGTTGTGGAATGCTCGTTTAGGACATCCATATACTCGTGCTTTGAATTTATTATTACCGAATGTTTTGTTTAAAAATAATTCTTGTGAAGCATGCATTCTTGGTAAACATTGAAAATCTATTTTTCCTAAATCCATAACCGTATATAAAAATTGCTTTGATCTTGTTCATTCGGATGTGTGGTCATCACCATATGAATCAAGAGAGGGACATAAATATTTTGTAACTTTTATTGACGAAAAATTGAAATTTACTTGGATAACATTGTTATTAACTAAAGATCAAGTTCTAGAAGCATTTACTAACCTCCAAACTTATGTTTTTAATCAGTATGGTGCCAAGATCAAAGTATTAAGATCAGATAACGATGGAGAATATATGAGCAATGGATTTCAATATTACCTTACGAAAAACGAGATAATTCATCAAACAACTTGTCCATATACCCCACAACAAAATGGGGTGGCAGAGCGCAAGAACCGACACCTTATTGAGGTGGCTAGGTACATGATGTTCCATTCCAACGTTCCTAAACGTTTTTGGGGAGATGCGGTTGTATCCATATGCTATCTAATCAACCGAATTCCGACTCGAGTTCTCCAAGACATATCACCATTTAAGGTATTAAACAAAACTAAGCCTAATATTAGTCACTTACTAGTGTTTGGTTTTTGTGTGTTTTGTATTTGTCCCAGGAGAACAAAGGATAAACTCGAGCCCAAAAGCATTAAAGGAATGTTCATTGGGTACTCTATAACGCAAAAAAATATACAAGTGCTATATACCGGATACATGCAGAGTTATGGTGTCTAAGGATGTTTAGTTTATGGAGGAAAAAAAGTTATTATGAAGTCAAGGATTGGACAAGTATTCAAGACATCACCCGAAATAATTCCGACCGGCCAATGGGTCTCCGCTTAGTGCTAGATAAACTTAGGATTTCTTTACAAAGTCCTCAAGGAGTAAGGAGAGACACAAATCCCTAAGAAGGTGATCAAAGTGCTCGAGTCGCAACCGACCCAGTCCCTCAAACAGAAGCCAACGCCCTCGGGACGCAGCCAGCACGGGAAGAGAACGGACTTGGGGAGGCTGCGGCCGACCCGAGTAATGTCACGGCTCGACAGGTTGGAGTCGCCAAGGGCGTGGTATCATAAGTTGAGCCATACTTTGAGGGGACCAAGATTTCAAGAAATCTGAAAGCCGATCATACCCTATTCACTCATCAAGGTAAAGATGGTATTGTGGTACTTCTTGTGTATGTTGATGACATTATCATCACGGAAACAACTTGACCGGGATCCAAGGTATTAAATACCATCTTCACTCTATTTTTGACATTAAAGACTTGGGAACTATGAAATATTTTCTTGGTATTGAGGTTTGTCACTCTCCGGAAGGTTTTTTTTCTTTCTCAACGCAAATATACACTTGATCTTTTGCAAGAATGTGATGTAAGTTCAAGAAAGGCTTCCACACCTCTTGAAGATGCCTACAAAGTCATGTGCAAGGGGGAAAATGACGAAGATATCCTCTTTACCGATGTACACAAGTATCAGAAGATGGTTTGGCAAGCTCATATATCTTACCATCACAAGACCGGACCTAAGCTATGCAGTGAATTAAATAAATCAACATATGCAAGCACCAAGGCAATGCCATTGGAAATATGGTAGAAAGGATTCTCCGATACCTTAAAGGAACACCCAATCATGGCATTTGGATAGGAAGGAACAAAGACACAAACACTTGTCGGTTATTGTGATGCGGATTGAACTGGAGATATACAAGACCAAAAATCTACAACCGGGTATTGCATGTTTTCTTGGAGACAAACTTGGTAACTTGGAAAAGCAAGAAACAAAAAAGTGGTGTCCATGCTCAAGTGTGGAAGCCGAATATAGAGCAATGAGAAAGCTCATGGATGAACTCATATGGTTAAAAGGCATTGCTTAAGGATTTTGGGAGTTGAGTCACAAGATCTGATCACAATGCATTGTGATAATCAAGCCGCCATTCACATTGCATCAAATCCGGTATTCCATAAGAGGACTAAGCACATCGAAGTGGATTGTTACAAGGTTAGGAAGAAGATTGAAGAAGGTGTAATCTTGCCTTGCTACACAAGAAGCTCGGACCAACTAGCCAACATATTCACTAAGGCCGCAAGTCCAAAGGTATGTGAATTTATATGCTCAAAACTCGGATCGGTTGCAATAACCAAACCGTGACTATGAACCACACCCTTTTTCCCTCTATTGATTTTGTCCCATTGGATTTTCCAATAAGGTTTTTTAATGAGGTGGGGAGTCACAACTTTCAAACTTACTCCTAATGATTCATATTATGGAATTAAGCTTGAGGGGGAATATTAAACCTATGACTTGAATAAGAAGCAATCAAGATGCCTTGAAGAAGAAGCAATCAAGTCTTAGAGTCTCTTTTCCTTCTTGTGGCTTTTGGAGACTCAAGGAGGGAGTCAAGGTCACATGTCTTCCTTGAGACATGTGAGAAGAGAGCTGTTGGCTCCTAGGGAAAAAAGAAAGAGTCGTTGGCTCCTAGGAGAAAGAGATAGAGCTGTTGGAGCCAATTGGAGAAAGAAGACCACATTGCTTCCATTAAAACTAAATACTACTTATAGAATTATCTACTTATAGGTCTTATACATGTATGTTGTAGCTCTAATCTTCCTTACATAGAAGAACTAGGTTGTATTATAAATAGGATGTAGAAACTTATGCAAAGATTAAGTAAGAGACAAAGAAAACTCTTCTTCATACTCTCATCTCTCTCATTTTCGAAAATCTCTCAAGCTTCTTTACCAAATATCTTGGATCTTTGTCTTTAAATATCTTCAATCTTATTATTCAAAATCTCACACTTATATAGTTAATTATTAGCTTATACCTTTATTTCCTATAATTCTAATTATTTTATTTTATAAATCTACATTATAGATAACAACAGTCTCATATAAGAAAACTAAATTATTATATAATGTAAAACTTATAAGAAATTATTTAAAACAACTTAAATTTATGAAAATAATATATTTCAAAATTACATTTGTTTACCTCATATATATAAAAAATATTATTATAAAGATGAGTATGCCATAACTCTATGTCTTAAAAATATTATATGTATACTTTTAAAAGCAAATTATATGGCAAAATTTCCAATAATTTTCTATATAATAAAATGATAACATTTTTTAGATTTATTCTTAAATTATTGAATGATGTTTTCTTTTACAATATTAGTGAGGGTATTTTGGGAAGATTTGCACAAACATTTTCGAAAATAAAATTAATTTTCATTTATTTATTTTATTAATTTATGAATTAATTAAAATATATTTATGGTAGGTGGTAAGTCCACTAATAGAACGGTTAGCTGTGGTTTAATATTACAAAAGAAACTAAATCTATATTTATTTATCTATTGTATATTAATTTCCGAATTAAGTAATTGTGATATATTTATGGTTATTAGATTTAATTTACAAAAATGTTATTATAAAAAAAATATATCTTCTTAGTCAAGCTTTATTAGTTGAGAGTAGATTTGTATTTGTACTAATTTGTCTATTTACCTATTAATCACCAAAAAGAAAATGTACCATTATGAAAAAGTTATTTGTAATATATGTTCCATAATAAGTTGTCTCTATAACTATTAATCTACAAAATGACAATAATATTAATGTACATACTATGGATCGGTTACGTTTGTAGAAATATAGTAATTTAATTATGTAGATTTACTAAGTTATGTGTAGAAATAAGAAAATGTTATTTAAATATATTTCTCATAAATAGTTGTTTCTATAACTAAATAAGAAAATTATATTTTCCAATTTTATTTTCCAATTTGTGACTTTAATATAATACTATAATCGAATGATTTTGTAATATAATAAATCTTTGATTTGATTGTCGTAGTTATTATCGAGTAAATCTAAATATATATTTATGATAATTATATAAAATACTTGGAAACTCCTTTTAACTATAACACATGATTTTGTATGATCAGAAAGTAATAAAAACCTTTCTCGTAAAATAAGAATTGCTTCCACGTTCAAACCTCTTTTTTTACCATTAGCTAACAAGCATATGCTTTAAGAGCGAGCAAAAAACAAACAAAATTATTTATTTTTAATATAAGCTATCATCGAATATAAATATCTAATTTACGATAAGAAAGTAATTAGAATAGAATAAAATAGTATGATAATCAATTTATATTTAATTGATGTAGTTATTACCGAATAAATTTAAAGATATATAATAATTATGAAGAAGATTACAGAAATGTTATTATAAATCCAAAATATATTATTTCTATAACTTAAAAATAAAACAGAGACATAAGCTTTAAATATGATTTTAAGAAATTAAAGAATATACACGGAATCAGATGCATCACCATGATTAATTTCTTTCCTTCTGTACTAATTTTGTAATTAATTTACATGGAATCGAAAAATATATTACTCATCCTCTATTTACATGGAATCAAAATATATACACGTAATTAATTTCTTTCCTTCCGTAATAGTTTTATATGGCAACACCGTTTATTACTCATCTTTCATATAAATAAGATTTTTTAAGAAATTCAAACCATCACCTCAGCGAAGATTAATTCCAAAATACTTTTGACTACAGTAACAAAAATGGTATTTAATTCCATGTGCTTAAACCACGTGTCGATGACAGGTGGTCCAGAGGTGTAGTCACTTTATAAATATTTATGTCACCAGAGATCGAATCCCCTACCTGTAGTTGTAGGAGTTAGATTTAAAATCCAGACAAAAAAATAAAACCACCGATGAATATCATCCAATTCTAAAAAGCATGACCAGATAATTGAAATAGTTTTGGTTAACTAGCAAATAATGATGTCAAATATATTTAAGTCTACGCAATATATTCTAAAATTATTAAATTCTATGTTGTCATAAAGGAAACATACTTATGAAATATAGAATCTCGCAATCGGAAAATATTTCAAACTTCCAAAAAAGTTGAAAACATTAAATTTGATTACGTATTTTCGTAATAAAGATAATAATCCAATTGCCGTAACTAAATTTATTCCAATAATGATACGATTTCAAAATATAAAGTTCATAATCTAATTTCGAGTATCATTAATTATTTTATTTATCAGAACTTAAAAAATATAGTTCGTTATTCAGTTTCGAAATAACTTAAATGTCTTACATAATTATTAGGGATTTCATTTTCAGAAATAAAAACATAAGATTTCAGGACATTAAAAAGAAAGCTTACCTGATATTTATTCTTCGTAGGTGTTGCCTGACAGCGAATAATAAATTCTTTACGTTAATTAATATTTTTTAAAATATTTTAATTCGTCTTCATCCCATAATCCATCAAGTCAAAAAAACCATTCAGTGTACGTTTATTTTTTCCCAAACCTAATTATTTTCATAAAAAAGCCCATATGGCCCAAATAATAATTTTTTATTTATGAAAAAACTAGGTTATATATATATATATATATATATTTTTTTTTTTTAACTTTTTGAAACTAACTATAATATCCAATTGTAATTAAAGCTGTAAATACTTATCTTGGATATATCTTTTGTAGTCTGTGTCATTCGGCTTTCTTGATCGAAATTCATACCTTTAAAAAATTAAATTATTGATTAGTATATAAGCACAAGTATAATGTACAGTTCAAAAATCTGATATCATATATCCAATGTATATTATATCTCAATCATTTAAATTTTTGAATAAATGAACAAAACTCATTTATTCATGCAAACTTAACTTTCTCGGACATTTGCAAATACTTTTTAAATCTTCTTTCTGTTAAAAAAAACCAAGGAAAAAATAAAATTATAATATTGTAAAAATTAGATATTGATTATCATACTTATTAGAAGAGTTAGTTTTATGATCTAGATTACTAAAGCCAAATAGATTACATACCTTTTTGTGTATGAAACATCTATGTTGGAATTATATTCCATAAACCTAAATATGTCAGTTCCTGATTAATATAAACGTAAGCGGAAGCGTACATTTTGGATCCATAGCTTATGATCTGAACTTTTGGGAATATGGCTCTTCCACAACGAATCCTGAATAGCTTGAGGTCTATGTTGATGGGATGCAGAGAGTTTCTGAATTTCTGATTAGGGTTGTTACGAGAACCATAACCTTTATATTTATAGATATATATATAATTTCTAATTCGGCCCTTCATCAAATTAGAAATTACATAATGTATCCACAATTAATTTTTCATAACACTTATGCCCCAGTCAATTACTTTATACCAAAGTGACCACATAAGTTTTGACTTCTTAGATAATGACCCTAACACATTAATTAATACACATGTGACCCTCAAATAATTCTTACAATCTCCCACTGGGTCACAAATGTATTCCGAAAATGTGATAAACTTTATGAGCTCAAAATTGTCATTATATAGCAGGGCATAAACAATCTCGTCCATTGACTATAAGAACATAGGATCATAGCGGTCTTCGTTATAATAAAAATAACTAAACCTTCCATGGTCACTGAAATCAATATAGCCAAATGACATATATCAATTATGAAAAAAGTGGCATGAAAATCACATGAAAGGTGATCGGTACATGTTGATTTACAATTGGTCCTACTTTATTGAGATCCTTAAACTTTATTGTACAAAGAGTGTAAACTGAAAACTTTATTTCCGATCAGAAAATGTGCATAAACACAACCAAAACACAGAACCTAAAACCAAATGAAAAACTCCCACTAAATCAAATGATCCTCAAACGCTGAAACACCCATTCGAGCAGTGTGCTCATGAAAGAACTTTGGTGGAATACCTTTTGTAAGAGGATCTGCTATCATGGAGTTTGTCCCTAAGTGTTCTATGGAAATCTCTCCACTTTGTACCCTCTCCTGGACAACGAGAAACTTAATCTTGATAAACTTGGACTTTGTTGTGCTCCTATTTTTGTTGGAGTACAAAACCGTTGATTTATTGTCACAATATAGCTTAAGTGGTCTTTCAATTCCTTCAAGAATTTGCAGCCTAGTGACAAAATTCCTCAGCCAAAGTCCCTGATTGGATGCCTCAAATATTGCTACAAATTCTGCAGCCATTGTGGAGGAAGCTACGAGCGATTGTTTCGCACTACGCCAAGCAATAGCTCCACCAGCCAACAGAAAAACATAGCCTGAAGTAGACTTTCTACTATCTTGACATCCAGCAAAATCGGAATCAGAATACCCAATGATCTCCAAATTATCTGATCTCCGATATGTGAGCATGTAGTCCTTTGTTCTCTGCATGTACCTCATGACCCTTTTGGCTGCTTTCCAATGGTCCAAACCTGGATTACTTAAGTATATGCCCAAAACTCCAACAGTACGCTAAATCCGGACGCGTACAAACTTGAGCATACATTAAACTCCCTACAACCGACATAAGGAATCTTTTGCATCTCCTAAATTTACAATTTTCATTTAGGGCACTGATTGAGACAAAATTTGTCTACTTTAGCGACATGTGTATCACCTGGTTTGCAATCCTGCATGCCAAATCTCTTTAGTACTTTATCGATATAAGCATTTTGTGAAAATCCAAGAATTCCTCGAGTTCGATCTCGGTGAATCTTGATTCCTAATACAAAAGATGCTTCACCAAGATCTTTCATATCAAATTTTTCCTTAAGAAATTTCTTGGTTTCATGCAACATGCCTATATCGTTAGTGGCTAGTAGTAGGTCATCAACATACAATACCAGGAAAATGCACTTACTCCCACTGAACTTTTGATACACACAATCTTTAACCAAAGGAGGTGATTACCTCATGAAACTTGTGGTACCATTGACGAGAAGCTTGTTTTAGCCCATAAATGGATTTATTTAACTTACATACCATCTTCTTTGAATCACCTAATACAAAGTTTTTTGGTTGCTCCATATATATTGTCTCATCAATGTTTCCATTGAGAAACGCTGTCTTGACATCCATCTGATGAAGCTCTAAATCATAATGTGCAACAAGGGTCATGATTGTCCTAAAAGAATCCTTTGATGAAACTGGAGAAAAGGTTTCTTTATAATCAATCCCTTCTTTTTGAGTATAACCTTTAGCTACTAGACGAGCCTTATACCTCTCCACATTACCATTTGAGTCCATTTTGGTTTTAAATATCCATTTGCAACCAATGACATTCTTTCCTTCTGGTAATTGGGCAACGTCCCAAACTTTATGTCTAGCATTGACTGATACTCTTCCTTAGAAGCTTTGACCCACTTATCTGAATTGGAACTACCCATTTCCTCACAGAAGTTGATAGGATTATCTTCCAAATGAGTTTTTTTTTCCTCTTGTTCCATAAGAAATACTATATAATCATCTGGAATAGCTTTTATTCTTTCTCTAGTGGATCGCCGCAAAGGCACTTGTTCCTGATGCACTAGTTCTTCAGGATTTTGAATTTGACTTCCATTGTCATCTTGATTTGGAGGAAGAGCTTCAATGTAAATTTGAGGTTCCAAATTTGTTTGATCAAAAGCAACTATATGAATCGGTTTAGGAACTGAATCCGATTCTTCCTCAAAGATGACATCTCTAACTTCATTTCTCCCCCCAAATTCAATATCCTCAAGGAACGTAGCTGTTCCCGTCTCAAAAATGTTATTTTGTGTGGGATCATAAAATTTGTAACCCCGAGATCGCTCAGAATAACCAATAAAGTAACTACTCACAGTTCTGGAGTCCAATTTCTTCTCATATGGCCTATAAGGCCTAGCCTCAGCTGGACATCCCCAAATGTGAAAATGCTTCAGACTAGGTTTTCTGCCAGTCCAAAGCTCATAAGGTGTTTTCGCAGTTGCCTTAGTTGATACTCGATTAAGAATGTAAGCCGCAGTCTTTAGTGTCTCTCCCCAGAGTGATTTAGGTAAGGTGGAATGACTTATCATACTCCTTACCATGTCCTTAAGAGTTCAGTTACGTCTTTCTGATACACCATTCATACTGGGAGACCCATGCATGGTATATTGTGGGACAATTTCGTACTCCTCTAAGTACCTGGCAAACGGTCCTGGACGTTGTTCACCTAAACTGTCATACCGACCGTAGTATTCACCTCCACGATCAAATCTGACAGACTTTATCCTTTGCTCAAGTTGGTTCTCAACTTCAGCCTTAAACTTCCTGAACACGTCCAAAGACTCTGATTTCTCATGAATAAGAAATAAGTATGCATATTGAGAGTAATCATCTATGAAAGATATAAAGTGTTGTTGACCGTTCCAAGATGCTGTAGGGAAAGGTCCACAAATATTTGTATGTATCAACTCAAGGACTTCTTGAGCTCTATATGCACCCAATATCTTATGTTTAGTCTGTTTTCCATTAATGCAGTCCACACATACATCACAGTTTGTGAAGTCAACATAACTCAATATACCATCTGACACAAGTCGCTTAATTCTATTTCTAGAAATGTGCCCTAAACGTTTGTGCCACAGAGTTCCTGAACTTGCATTTTTGAATTTTTGTTTAGTACCCCTTGATTCAACACTTAAGCTTTCATCATGAGAAGCTACGGTGTCAAGCATATAAAGATTGTGATTATCCATAAGTGTATTGGTTCCAATTAAAACTGAATTTAAAGACGAAGTAGCTTTTCCATGCTCAGTTAGACAAGAATAACCAGATTTGTCTAAATAAGGAACATAAACCAAATTTCGTCTAAATGACGGTGCAACAAAAGTGTCTTTCAAATCCAAAAAACAACCAGTACTAAAAAACAATCTAAAATGCGCTATTGCCTCCACATTCACCGGAAATCCATTAGCCACATGAATGCATCTTTCAGCATCGGTTGGTTTTTGGTAGCTCAGGCAACCCTGCAATGAAACATTGATGTTAGTAGTTACAGCTGAATCTAACCACCAAGTGTTTCTGGGTACTTTAACTAAGTTCACTTCAGAACAGACCATAGCAAGGAACTTACCTTTCTTTACACACCATGCGTGGTACTTGTGGCAGTCCTTCTTCATATGTCCAACTTTCCTACAAAAGAAGCAGGTATCTTCAACCGTAGCCTGCTTCCTTTGAGTTGGACCTTTAGCAGCGTCATTCTTAACAACCTCAATTTTCCTTCTTTTGCCCTGACCCTTAGAGGTGTTAACCATATGAGCACTTTCAGACCTTTCTTGTTTCATCATATCCTCCTCTTGCACACAATATGAAATGAGCTCATTAAGAGACCATTTCTACTTCTGTGTGTTTTAACTGGATTTCAATTGATTGAATTGAGGAGGAAGGGAGTTCAAGACAAAAAATATGAGCACTTCTTCAGGAAGCTCAGTCTTAAGAGTCTTGAGTTTTGAAACAATGTTGGACATTTCCAAAATGTACTCCCTTATGTTTCCTTTGTCGTGATACCTCATAGTACTAAAGCGATACAGAAGCGTGCTTATTTCTGCTTTATTGCTACTTGCACATCGCAAGTCCATCTCAGCAAGGAGCTGTTTGAGATCATTGATCTCCTCATCACCTCTAAAGGTTTCTGGAATGGTGTCCAAAATGATCATTAAACCAATGCGATTAGAACGTTCCCACTTCTTATAAACCGGCTTATACTCAGCAGTGCTGGTATCTGTGGGAGAAGTAGGTTGTTCCATCCCTAGCGCAAGGTCAAGATCCATACACCCAATCACAATCTTAACTTTACTTTTCCATTCCTTGTAGTTGGAACTAGTAAGTGTTGGAATCGAACCTAAGTTTGTAGATACTGAAAGAGAACAATCTTTTATTAGTTACTCACAATTAAACCAAAATAAATCAATAATAAAAAATAAACGATTATACAATCCATCTCAAGATACCAAGTGCTACATTAATATCAAGTCTTTGGACAGTAATATTAACTGCTAGCGATACTCTTGTTGTAATAATCAAACATTGACAATAATGCATGGTAAATGATAAACCTTTCTTTGGACCGATTTATCATTCACATGTTTATTACTAATAATTTTCACATGTTTATTATCACATGTATGTATATAATTCGGCCAAATATAAACCTACCTTTGGGTCGATTCAATATTCGCATGAATGTATATACATATAACATTTAATATTATTCATGAAAAAATATCCACAAGAGAGGTTACTTTGGCAACATCTTGCATCAATTAATCCACTTCAAATAATAAACTTGCATAATCAATTTTATCTATTGATTTATAAACTATATTTTTATTCTTGCACAGCCATATACTAAAAAGTTTCTGGAAATATTGTGCAAGAATTTATCTGTAGCCTAATGGTTGAAGAAGGGAAAGAATGATGCAGACCGAACCACATAACTCGGGTTCGAAGCCCTGCGAAAACAACTTTAAATCGCAGATCAGTCTGCACGGGCCCGCGGCCCAATCCTTTTTTTAATTAGTTGGGCTAAGCCCAAAAAAAATAATAATAAAGAAAAATAATAATAGGCCCAATCAGAATTTGAAGAATCTTCTTCAACTTCTTATGAAACCTAGGTTTATTTCGATCAAAAAAAACACAGCCGCTGAGGCTAATGAACCGATCGAAAATTTTCGAAAAAATTTTCCAGGATTTCGAAAAAATAATTTTAACCACAGATCCCAGAATTCAGATTTATATTTAAACATGAACGAAAAATCAGATTCAACAATCTGAATATTTACC
Source organism: Lepidium sativum (assembly GCA_023374145.1). Classification (NCBI taxonomy): domain Eukaryota; kingdom Viridiplantae; phylum Streptophyta; class Magnoliopsida; order Brassicales; family Brassicaceae; genus Lepidium; species Lepidium sativum. The sequence continues at coordinate 25,513 of JAKUCM010005013.1, forward strand.
CAATAATAAATCCGAATTTATTAATAAAAATAGCCTTATTATCATAAACCTTTTGAAAAAATTCAGATTCAACAATCTAAATTTTGAGTAAATAAATAAAATATGAAATTCATGATAGTAAACTTGATTATCAAACAGAAACTAAACATGGTGCTCTTATACCAATTGTTGGAATTATTTTATTCCATAAACGTAAACATGTCAGTTCCTGATTAATATAAACGTAAGCGGAAGTGTACCTTTTGGATCCATAGCTTATGATCTGAACTTTTGGGAATATGACTCTTCCACAACGAACCCTGAATAGCATGAGGTCTTTGTTGATGGGATGCAGAGAGTTTCTGAATTTCTGATTAGGGTTGTTATGGGAACAATAACCTTTCTATTTATATATATAAATAATTTCTAATTCGCCCCTTCATCAAATTAGAAATTACATAATCTATCCACAATTAATTTTTCATAACACTTATGCCCCAGTCAATTACTTATACCAAAGTAACCACATAAGTTTTTAACTTCTTAAATAATGATCCTAACATATTAATTAATACACATGTGACCCTCAAATAATTCTTACAATCCAGATATCCTATGATTTTTACATCGATTATATATAAAAAAGAATGAAAACAAAATAATATATAAGTAAATAATAATATACATGCAAATTTATATATTTTAAGATAACCTTCTAGTTTCCAAAGACAAAATCGAAAATTGCAGATTTCATTAATAAATAAGGTCTGAAGTCGATAT
>JAKUCM010005014.1:0-14053 GCA_023374145.1 Lepidium sativum
AAATAAACAAACAAACAAATAAAAAACAAAGGACAATCCAAACCTTCTCGGCCATATTACGAGATTCATTACAACGTGGTCTCTTACCAAGAATCTTCCTTACTTCTTTTGCATCCTAAATAAGAAAAAAAAAAAAGTTTCTTATTAATAATACATACATTATATCCAACAAAACAAACTTATTACCTCCTCCATTTTATTCTCATTAGATTTCTCTCTGTCCTCGTGACTGTTTTTATCAGCATCTTCTGATGTTACTCTCTTTTTATCTGCACCTTCAGGCGGCACATCAATGGCCGTAGATGTAGACATTACCATTATTGGGTTATTAATCTCAGTGTAAATATCATCTTTATGGTCTGAATTATCAGAAAGGGATTGGAGAAGTGTGGACCAAAATTGAGCGCTTTCTGGATCGTTAATGGTGTCCTTACTCATGCTCTAGAAAGTAATGATGAAGATGTTGTGTGAGTAAATTAAGAATACGTACATACTTATAGGAAAGCATGTGCTTTAAAAAGGAACAAGAGCAGGAACTCAAATATCTGTCGGAACTTGATCATATATACCATTTGATTTCTAATTTGCCGCTTTTCAGAATTAATTATTGAGTATGATTAGGTATTAAGTATGATTTAAAACCAAAAAAAAAGTATTTAGTATGATTTCTTTGTTTTAATCATCCAATACTTTTTGTTGCCGAGTTTTTCTCAGATCAGTTAATGGGTTATATATTTCGACTCTACTCCAATATATGTGATAGTTAATAGAGGTTTTAAAGAGAATTTTAAACAATGAATTAAGAACAACAAAAATCATCTAGTGGTTTTTAGCCTATGTCTTATTTTACTTTAGCTGAAACATTATTGTCTTACACAACGATAATTTATATGAAAATGGTCAAAATATTAATTAATTTTCACAAAATTGCCAAAATAATATCCAACTACGAGTCTTTCCAATCAATATATCAATTTAGGTTTGATGAAAGTTACTATAACGTTTAGTTTAACGTTGTTAATGGATGTTAATACTCTGTTAATCGACGTTAAACAAAACTCAATGTTTTGGAAAAAAGGCTAATATTTGTTAACTGGAGTTTATCAAGATGTATGTTTTCTAATCATTAAAGTTGACAAAACCAAAATGTATAGAGACAAAACGCGAATAGGAGCTGAGTTTCGCCTAAATGAAACGATAGACTTGATTCTTTCAAGTTCCAATATTTATCTCTATTATTTTATTAATTGTTACAGAAAAAAATAATATGTATGTAACTATGTATATATATCATTGTTTGTTCCTTATTATCATTGTTTGTTCCTTGCACATTCTTTTTTTTTTATGAGTAGTGACGCATTCTAATCCATTTATTTATTTATTTGGTTAAGGAATCTTAAGAATCTAGTCTTTTGTTCCCGGAGTAAAGACAAAGATCATGTTCTACGAAGGTGCCACTGTTCGACATCTAAGGTTTTATAATGAAATAGTACGTGTTTCTAATTTTATTAAGTTGGTTGGTTTTATTTATTTTTATTAATAACCGTGTAGAAATCCAGATTGTTCCAGACATCAAAAAGAGAAAAAAAGAAGACAGAACTTCAGCCTATTTAGTTTGTTTTCTTGCTCGATCTTCGACTTTAAGATATACGACAGAACTTCAACCTATTCAAATAAACCACTCGATCACATGCAACCACGTCCTTGGTTTTCAATTGGTTTTAAGTTTTTTTTTCTTTCATTAACAACAAGGTAAACAAGATCTCATCCATATCTAAATTGTTCCAAATAAAGTTGAATGGGATTCAAACTCATCATTTAGTGTCAAACTAGATCATCGTAGGCAATCTAACGGTACTTGATTATATATGTTTTTTTTTCAACTGATTAAAATTTTTGTTTCTAATATAATATGTATATTGGAGCCTCAAGTACATAAAATTGTTTGTTTTATCTTCTTTCAGCCACTCACAATTATCATATGATATGATATCGATCGAGGTGATTGTTTTAAGCAGATTGGTGCACCGAAATTTACCAATTCATTCGTAGTGATTTCAAAACATGTAATGCAGAAAGTTCGGTGTGTTGTTATCTTTTGCTTTGTTGTTCTCAATTTTCTTAGTTATACTATTATTCGCATATCAGTCTAATTTTATTGATTAAATATTGTGCTAACATGAATTTTTATCTTTGGCAAATTTTGTCATTTTTACTATTTATTTATTCTGTAATCGTGTGATACAAATTCGTATTAAATCTTAACATTCGTAAAAAAAAAACGTATACACAAAAGAAATTACGAGAGTCATGAGTTTACACATCTTACTTGGATGTATACATATATTATATTAACTCTTTCCTTTTTGTCTGTTTTCTCATGTGCCGCTTCCTCAGTTGCTTACGCACAGGTTCGTTGGCCGTTAACGGCGGGATAAATCCAAGGTCGCATTGTTGCATTATCTGTATGTAACTCGGTTTCATTGTAAACATCAATGCCGATTAGCAATCAAATTTCAAGGAAGTTTAATACTTTCAAAATCCAAATAAGAAAGTTTTTCTGATATCTCTTTAGAATTGTCTCTCATAATCAGGTTTTGTTTATATTACAAGTTGTTATTATCTCGATTTTATAACAAAACTTAAAATTTTGAATTTTTGTCTTGTTAATCAGTCACAAAGTTTTCGTGATTTTTACATCTATATATGACTTAAACATAGGCCAATTAAATAACGTTCATTAGGTTAAAAGCATGACAATGGCGAGAACTCATAGAATCTCTCAAAAAATAAAAATATTAATATTTTAAATATAAAATTTACCTAATCATATAGTTACATATGTGACATGAAATTTTCTTATGAGACTTTCAAAATGTCTTTCAAATGAAAGACCATCTTTTACATTTTTCTTACATTTTCATTATTTTTATTATTTTTAATGGTGAACGACTCACTCAAACATTTCCACTAAAGATGGTCCAACGAGGGTCATTTAGTGCTGTAAAAATCATGAAAACAACAAGAAAGAACTAAATGGCGTCGTCTTGGCGTAAGAACTGAACTAATTTTGAGCGTATATGAGATGGAATACGAACAGGACGGTACTTGTTGTCAAGCCACACAGCTGTTCCTTTTGCCTCCAATATAGGCTGCTTCGTTACACATTTATATCAAAACAAGGACCCAAATTAATAAAACAAGTTAGATCAAATAAACAGATTTAACAAAACAAGACATTGATGAAAGCAATAAAGCTTTAACCTCTTGATTTGGAAGTTTAAATATGAAATGATCAAAGTAAATGCGCGCAGCAGATGTCCCTGATATCCTTGCTTTCACTACAAACTTGTCTCCGCTCTGCTTTCAAAGTATTGAATTGAATATACAAACAATCTGAGACATGGTACTAATTTTGTAGGAGAAGATAAGGGGTCATCATTACTCGTAAAGGTCCAAGGAACTTCATTGATAACTCAGAAAGTGCTAAGGCTTCACCAGAACGGGCTACTTTGTCACAGTCCAGACCGATACTTTCCAGAAACTCATGTCGACCTTTAGATAGAAAGATGTCAATATGCAACAGTTTGTAAGAATGGGATGTAGCTTATTAGTAGCACACGCCTCAGCTCTTAATTTAAGAGACTCTAACCACAGAACCATCCACTTCCGAAAGTATGTCGAAGATATATGCAAAAGGCAAGACTCTAAACTTACTAGGAAGCTAAAATGTACGAAAGGGTTCCAAATTAGACTCAGAGAAGGACTAACTATTGATCATGTAGCCCAGACTCTGTCGATAATACTATCTGAAAGTCCTCTTTGACAATAGAAATATGCACATTGCAATCAAACTAAACTAGCCCATTTACCAGCAAGGTCTTGACACAATTACTCTTCCTATACTCTCAAGTTATAAACAACCACATACATAAATGTTCCAATTAGACTCACAACATTAGTTTCTTTGATCAAGCAGTCCAGATTCAAGGAAGCATACGACCTGAAAATAATGTACACAATCTGAAGCGGTAAGATTGTACTAGCAAAAACCTGATCTTAGTAGAAAATTCTTGACTCATCTATTCATCCAATACTCTCAAGTTCTTCTATTCAATCAAATCCACAAATGTATCAACAAGATTCAAACAATCTGAAGAAGCAGCATTGCGAACAGATTAAACTAACCGTGTTGGCAATAACTTGCGTAAATTGCATTGTTGACAACACCAAACTGATCCAGTTCATAATCGCGAACTTTGAGTTCAACTTCATGAAACCCACTCATTCTGCCCACATCGAATCATCAGATCACTAAATCAGATATAGAAACTAAAAACGAAGTAAAAATTGATTTCAAGAGCGAAATTTTGCAATAATGTAATCTAATTTCGCTAGAGAATCGAAGATGGAGTTTTTGTGTGTACGTACGTACCCTTTGCCTCCTTTGAGATCGAAATGCGAGAGGCTTGAAGGTCGTTGCTCTCCGGAGAGGAAGAATAAGTGGTCGCCTCCACAAATTGGGAAACACCACAGGCATAGCCGGAGCTGCCGTGCGAGTGCCGGTAATCTGAAACATTGCACTTCCTCACTCACGATGCCCAAATGTGAGCTGTTTAAAAGACTTAATCATTTAATATTAGTTTGAAATGCAACCTAACCTAAACCAATCAACCTTTGTCAAGAATGAATTTATCGATTAAATACACAATACCAATATTTTGACAGGCTTTATGCGCATTAGAAATTTAGAACCAAATTAAACTTAGACCATTAACAATGGTGAATGCCTAAAACGGTTCTTAAAAAAAAAAAAAAAAATTAGAAAAGCGGAGCCAATCAGGGTTCGCTACGTGGCGAACCTGATCGGCTCCCTTTTAATTTTTTTTTTTTTGATAAGAACCTCTAAAGGATTCACCATTGCTCATGCTCTTAGGGGTCAAATATGTTTGGTAGTTTTAGAGAGATTTTAGTTTTTGTTTCTTAACACCTTTTTCCAACCATTCAAGTTTCTAAGAAACTATGTTTTTTTTTTTTTTCGTCAACGGCAAATTATATTGGACCATATCTGGATTTTCCATAATGTAGGCGCGGAGATTCAACCCCTGATTGTACAAATGAACTGTCTTATGTGGACTTACCGCATGCCACTAAGCTAAGAGCTATTTGCTAAGAAACTATGTTTTAAAAATTTGAAAACATTGTTTTTTATTATAATTCAATCTGGTTTTTACATTCTCCTTAAAAGTAGAAAAATCTGGCTAATCAATGTTGCTTTTATCAAAAAGTAATAGTTTTTTTATTTTGACATAGATTTTGTTTCAAACACGATTCATTTCCTAAAGAGTGAACTAACCATAAGAAAAGATACCGTTTTATTTTGGCATAGATTTTGTTTCAAACACGATTCATTTCCTAAAGAGTGAACTAACCATAAAAAAAGATACCGTTTTATTTTGACATAGATTTTGTTTCAAACACGATTCATTTCCTAAAGAGTGAACTAACCATAACAAAAGATACCGTTTTATTTTGGCATAGATTTTGTTTCAAACACGATTCATTTCCTAAAGAGTGAACTAACCATAAAAAAAGATACCGTTTTATTTTGACATAGATTTTGTTTCAAACACGATTCATTTCCTAAAGAGTAAACTAACCATAACAAAAGATACCGTATCTACAAAACATTATATACCAATATTTTCTACTATAAACATTAAAAGCTTTCACATGTACTTGGCAAAAACAAAAACAAAAACCTTTCACACATGTTCCTACACTATTAGTAATCTCCGGATTTACTTCCTTCTACGTCTCCACTAGACTTCATCAGCATATAAACATGGATGAACTGTATCTCATAACCAAGAAAAACAAAACACACATTTCAAAGAGCTAACTTTTCAATGGCAAAACAAAGAGGCTTACATGTAGTGATGATCATCATCACTGCTTGGATTCTTTATGTAACACCTACCATCCATGGCTGGGGAAAAGAAGGACATGAAATCATCTGCAAAATCGCTCAGGTTTTGGTTCTTTTTAATTCATTTTCTTCGGTGTCTTTCGATTTGTGAACAAAGGTATGTAATGACTAATTTAGTAAGGAGAAGAACAGTCTAGGTTGGATGAAGCTGCATCGAAGGCAGTGAAAGAGCTGTTACCTAAATTTGCAGAAGGAGACTTGTCTAGCTTGTGTCTTTGGGCTGACCGTGTCAAGTTTAGATACCACTGGTCTTCTCCTCTTCACTACATCAATACTCCTGATACATGTTCCTACATATACAATAGTGAGCCCTTTCACAAAAACATCAAAACCTAAGTGGGAAGATTCTAATCATATCTTTCTTACTATATTTTTGTTTAATTTGGGTTTAAAGGAGACTGCAAGGACGAAGATGGTCAGAAAGGAAGATGTGTTGCAGGAGCCATTTACAATTACACCACACAGCTTCTTACCTACAAAACCGCAGCTTCATCTCAGTCAAAATGTAGTACCAAATTGTTGCCCACCGTGTTGCTTTTCACCAGTTCTCTCATTTTGTATCTTCCTCTTATGTTCTTTTCACTCATGTCGCAGACAACTTAACCGAGGCCCTGCTCTTCCTGTCTCATTTCATGGGTGATATTCATCAGGTACGACTATAAATTAGATCAAGATAACCAGTTCCTTATTTGGGTATGCCTGAATACCACAGTTGTGAATGCAGCCTCTACATGTGGCTTTTGCTACGGACAAAGGTGGGAACACCATCGAAGTACATTGGTACAGGAGAAAAGCTAACCTCCACCATGTAAGATCTGCCAAACATATGTATAATATTCGAGGATCAGATAATACAAAGCTCTAAACTTAAAGATTCATATAGATATGGGACTCCAGTATTATAGAGACAGCTGATGAAGATCTATATAACTCCGAATTAGAAGGAATGGTGGATGCAATAAAAAACAATATCACGGTATTCATGAATCAAAAAGCTTGTTTTTTCCTATGTTCTCTACCTCCATTCTACAATGCGTTTCAGAATTCTTGACAAAATGTTTACAAAACATGCAGACAGAATGGGCAGATCAAGTCAAGAGATGGGAGAGTTGCTCAAGGAAGGCAGCTTGCCCTGACATGTAAGACAGATACAAGATTACAATACCTTTGTGTAGAAGTGATTGTTCTTCAAGCCAGCAAGATATAGATTTAACTCCCATTTGCTTTTTCCCTCCAAACTTCATACAGATACGCATCGGAAGGAATTCAAGCAGCCTGTGACTGGGCATACAAGGGGGTAACTGAAGGAGATACTCTAGAAGGTAAACAGTTCAACCCAAAAACTAAAACAATTCACACAATGAAGAACCTAACAAGAACACGATAATGTCATCTTCGCAGATGAATACTTTTATTCACGTCTATCAATAGTCTATCAGCGCTTAGCACAGGGAGGAGTGAGACTTGCAGCCACCCTAAATAGGATTTTCGGTTGAACGTTTATAGCATCTGATTGGTATAAACCTGTAATAGTATAAGATTATAAGAAGTGCATATCTTGCAGATTGCAAGCCCCCAGCACGGCAAAGCTCCTTTTTTATTCAAACATAATAAAAGTTTATCCAAAACAGTAGCAAACGAAGGAGAGCATTATTAATTGATATGTTTACAACAGATACACACACACACAACCTATAGCACACAACAAGCCAGGGTTCCCGAATTCTGGCGAGAGAAGGAAGGATCTTCAAGCTTTACTCCTCGCCACAAGAACTGGACACTTAGCATTGTTGACACAGTAATTGCTAACACTTCCAAGGAAAGTCCTGTCCAAACACAGAATGTAAAAACACATTATTATTTTCAAAAAAAATTAACTCAATGTTTTTGTTTACGATTAAAAACATTGAAGTTTGGTCTACACACCTTTGTAATGCTCCTTTACCATGACTCCCAACTACAAGCAAATCAACACCAAGCTTCTCAACAGCATCACATATCGATTCTTTAGGATTTCCAATTTCCATTATCTTTCTTGGTGTAACCTGATTAAAACCAAAACCAGGTAAGTCCAACGAAATGTTCTGACTCATAACATTCTAAAGCAACGTTTCCTCTAGCTTCTTTTCAACTCTATTATAGAATAATCGAAAGACCATTCTCTAACTACATTATATATAATTGAAAGATCTTTAAACAAACAAAGAATGATTTAAGGAGTGGAGGCAAACCCCAAACTCAGCACAAATTTTAATCCCTTCGTCAAGCCGATTCAGTCCAGCGTTCTTATAATTCTCTTGCATTGAGTGTATCAGCTCAGTTGCTGTAAAACAAACAAAAAATGAAAAGGCAACAACTTTCAACTAATTCAAAATCGCAAACAAATGAAATCGCCGGTATTGATTGCTAAGAATAGAAGAAAATGAAGATTTTGAAGATACTAACGAGCGGCTCCATAGGAAGAAGCATAGACGTAGCTGAGATCAAGTGGTGGTTGAGAGGTAAAGAGGATGATATCGGAATCGGCGATACTATTTTTGAGATATCCAAGCGCCCATTTAAGAGCATGTTTACTGCACTCGCTTTCATCAATCGCCACCATCACTTGCTTCTTCCTGCTTTGCTCTTCTCCTGCCATGGTTTCTTCTTCTTCTTCTTCTTCTTCTTCTTCTTCTTCTTCTTCTTCTTCGTGACCGTCCGAACTGGGAAAAAAACAGAACAAAAGACTTGTTGTAATTGACTTGTCTTTTGGTGAAGAGAGCTGACGGAGACAACGGAGCTGGGAAACACGTACTGTATGAGATGGGTCTGATCCAATTTGAACCAAACCGAAAATAACCGATCTAAATAACCGACTTACAAAGTCGCATAATTTATGACGGTTATTAGCAAACTATACCCATTAGAAAAAAGAAAAAAAGAAAAAAAAAACTAGCATCATCGTTCTCCTTCTCGCGGCGAGGTTACAGCGAGCTACTCGTCTACTCCTGAATCATCTTTTTCCTTCTCGGAAGCCTGTAAGCTAGGTTTTATTATCTTCTCCTTTAAATTCGTTTCTTATAAATCTCCAATTGAATATCTTTGCCTCTATCTCTCTAATCGGATTAAAGGTTAAACTTTTCTGGTTGATTTTGGATTCTTTGGATTATTCGCTACTTGCTTCTCCTATGGGAATTTAGGGTTATGTGTTCTATACTGACCCGTTTTAGGGTTTTTGATATCCAGTTGGAAAGCTTCTGTTTTTTTTTTCTGGTTTGAGTCTCGGTATATGTTACTAATGGAACAAATTTGGCAGGCAAAAAATGGTTTCTGGGTTGATCAATGAGAACCCAATCATTTACCAAAAAAAAAGAGAGGCGTGTTCGAACTGAATCCAGCAATACTGATGAGTATTCACCAGAACCAATTGATCAGCTTGAAATTTTTGATATCCTTTTCTTTTGCTCTTACCACACTGTCTCATCATGTTTTATTAGTATCACAGAACTACTTAACTGCAACGCTCAGTTAGGAAATTGTGTATCTTTAGAAATATCGGCGTTAAATCATTTTGTGTGTTTGTTGGGATTGCATTGTCTATATTATCATTATCAACTCTATTGTTATCAGAAATTAGCAGTAGCTAGTGTGTATGCATAAATAAGAATATCTTTTTGAAGTATGTTTTGGAAATACTTGACATGCTTCTTAAGCTTGTTACTTGCTCTTTTACGGTATTTGAAGTCGTAAATCTTTTGTTCTTGTATGCTGAGTTTCTCTTAAGTCTTCGTGATATCCGCTTAGTAATTTACAAAAAGAAGATTTGAATCTATGTGTTAGTTGTCTAATCAGATCATCTCTCGATTTTCCTTAACAATATACAAATCATATAAGAGACGTCAAAGATCCAGAGCACCCTAATACTCTAGAAGAACTCAGAGTGCTAACAGAAGACTCAGTTGAAGTGGATGATGAGAACAGTTATGTTAGGTATATATTGGGATTAAACACTTTTGTTTGGATATTAGTTTTTCCGTGGAGCCAACCTTCTGAGCTCTGACATACCTTTTCAGGGTTACATTCACTCCAACTATGGGACATTGTCCCATGCCGAGCATTATTGGTCTTTGTATTCGTACGAAACTTCTGCGAAGCCTTCCTCCTCGATACAAGGTACAAAGCCTTTTGATATTGTTTTTCTTTGGTTCTCTGGTTCTCTGTTCATGCGTACTTTGAGCAGTGTCTAGAGGACCTTAAGGAGAGATTCTGACTTGCACACATTACTGAAGAGTAGTTTGAACATAATTAGTATAGCATTGAATATACACCGTGCCATGTATGAGCAACTGTTCTGATACTTACTAAGAAAATTTAGCTTTAGCCTCTACTATATGTCATAAAGACTGCTTTAAAGCACACACGCACAATGTTTCATGTGCCTCAAACTTATGAAATGACTCTTTTCATATTTCAGATTGATATAAGGGTTGCACCTGGAACTCATGCTTCAGAGAATACAAGTTTGTTATTCTTCGATATCTATCCATCTTTTCTGGTATGAGTGTTTCGGTTTATATCGACCTTGTTGCCAATAAAATATGACATAATGTCTGGTTTTATACTCTTGAAATGCAGTGAATAAACAACTAAACGATAAAGAACGTGTAGCGGCTGCAATAGAGAATCCAAACCTCGTGGAGATGGTCGATGAATGCTTGCTTCCACCAGAGTGAATTGCATTTCTTTTTTTGTAAGCAAGTTATTACACAAGCCTAGTGGTCTCAGGGTCCATACATGTATCTACTTTATCTTTTAAGATTTTGATCCATCACATTGACTAGGACTTTACGTTGTAACTCTTTCAAGTTTGTTATCAGTTATCTCATTTATAGATCTCAAATACAATTACTAATAAACAAATAAAGTTGATCTGTCTATCTGTCTTGTCGATAACAACGTCCATTACATCAAGTTCAGTAATTCACCTTTCTCTTTCTCTTTTTCCCATCTAAATACTTATTATAGAGTTAGCAACTTGTTTATGAAGCAAAGATCGTCGATTTGATCCTCTTCTTCATAGTCCTTAAGCTATCCCAAAAAGGAAATTACAATAAGGAGATTATATTTTTGGAAAGTTTTGGAAGTTATAACAGATCTGTTCATTTTGTGTCTCAGAGTTTTCTTTAGCTATTAGATAATCTAGAATATATGCCACGGATTGTATTTTGCTTAATTGAACAAGAATCTGCATAACAACTTGCTCTCAAGATCAACCTAATGCATATTTCATAACAATTCAATAGTATCTTGCTATCGTCTTTTCTAATGTCTATGTTATATACGATTTTAATCTATACTTAATATACGGTTATAAATATTAATTAGATCGACAAACTCTAACATTTGATCTTTTGTATTTGAAGCTAGAAAACTCTTTGACAGAACATTTTTTTGCCTATGTGCAATGAAAAGCACGTCGTTTTTCTTTACACATTTCACTTCCATTACTTGTCATATTTTGCCGATTATTGTTAACTTTCTCTATCTCTATCTCTTATCTTTGTTGAAGACATATATTGTGTTAGCTTCTGTTAAAATAACATGATTACCTGAAATCGAACTCTTGTAAAAAAACAGTTGTTGAAGTATATTCCAAACCCCTATGATCAAAATATCTCTTGAAAATCAGATTGGTATAATATTAACAATGTAGTACGAAGTGATTGTTGATTATTTAATAAGATGGATAATGCGGACACAAATGTCAAATGGACTTTAAGTCCTTTATTCCTGGTCTTTAGGCTTTATTAACTTCCTTATTGTGTGTTATTATCTATCAATCTTCAAAAGATTGGTTTAAACAGTAAGTATGAGGTATTAGCAATACCATATGTTTTATAATACATGCACATAGACATTTTGACTTCTCAGTTTAAAGCGACACGACTCTTCCTTGTTTTCCTAAAATTATTATATTTGTTTAACCAAATTGTATAAAAAATCAGTCTGATCTATGATACTTTAATGACTGATGAAGAATTGGTAGATTAAGAATCTTTGAATATTCAAAGTTTGAAAGGATATATGCTATATGAAGTCCGAATAATTAGTTGGCTTCTAGAAATTTGGAGTTTTGTAAAATTAGCTGTCTTCTAGATTTACTATTTACATCAAACTTGTAACTTTTAAATTGCTGTTAACCAATATATGTTCATATATGGGTTTCTTAAAATAACAATTTCCAATTTATAGATTAAAATCATGGTGATCTTTGATGGGTGAAGCATTTGGCTGTGTTTAGTTTAGAGTTTTTTGGGTTGTTTCGGTATAATTTTTTATTTATTAAGTTATCTTTACTTTAAAAAAAGCAAATTGATTAAATTAAATTAGTACGTTTAGAAAAAAGTTATAAATACAACATAAGCTTATTTTTAAAAGCTAAAATATTATTTTCTAGTCACAAAAAATATAGTTTATCTTATTGAAAATTATGTAATTTGACGTTAATTTTCATTTTTGATTTGTAATGACAATCTTATGTCCCTGGTCTTTTGTATTTGCAGTTTAATTAACTATCTAATGGAATATTTATGTTAATTTTATTGAAATGTAGCTATGTGATTTTTAGAGTAAAAGTATTCGAAATTATCAAGAAAATAAAATCTAAATCATACTTTACTCTTCTCAAAATCTGTTCCATATTCTTTTACACGTGAACATTCTCCTTATTCCATTTCATCGTTACAATTAAAAGTTCATAAAACTGTATAAACTATATTCTATACTTCTAATAATTATAAATCATATACCTGGGACCAGCTTACCTGGTTCATTGCAGATTTCATTAATCCAATTATATAAATATATTTTCCAAAAATATTGGTTTTTGGTTTTGTTTGATGACAATTAATGTTTGGATGTTAAATCATAACGAAAACCAAATTTTGTTGTTGTTGCATATATGTATTGATTTTGATATATATATATATATATATATATATATCTATATATAAAAATGTATATGCACGAATGGACAATGTTTCAAATGGAACCAAGAGAATTATATTATCAGCTAATTAAAAAAAATTATATTAGTAATCTTAAACACCGACTTAAAAACGTGTGATACTAAGTTATTTCATTGGGAAAAAGCAAAAGCTGATGGCTAAAGTGTGAACATTTTCCAATACCACGAGTCTATAAATTCCCAAGAACCTCTAAATTCACTTCCAAAACACTCAAAGTCTCTTTCTCTTTCTCTACACATTCATTCATGCATAGAGTTCATTAGGAGATACCATAACCCAAAAATACAAAGTAGATAATCATCTATTAAGAAACTGAGAGAGTAGTTTAAGTTATGGAAAAATCAATGAAGAAAAAGAAGAGTCTCAAAGAAAGTGAAGATACAGAGTTAAGAAGAGGACCTTGGACTCTCGAAGAAGACACTCTTCTCACCAACTACATTCTTCATAACGGTGAAGGTCGTTGGAATCTCGTCGCCAAATGTGCTGGTAATTTATTATAAACGTTGTTTAGATTCTCTCACTTTTCATTATGATCTTTAACTTCTTTAATATTGTGAAACAGGGCTTAAGAGAACTGGAAAAAGTTGCAGATTAAGATGGTTAAATTACTTGAAACCAGACATCAGACGAGGGAATCTAACTCCTCAAGAACAGCTTTTGATCCTTGAGCTTCATTCTAAATGGGGTAATAGGTAAGTGAATCATAATTCTCAAGGTCTGAAGTGTCTTTTCGTTTTTTAGTTTTGTCTTTCTAATCGAGTTTTGTTTTATGAAGGTGGTCTAAGATTGCACAGTACTTACCAGGAAGAACGGATAACGAGATCAAAAACTATTGGAGGACAAGAGTTCAGAAACAAGCTCGTCAGCTCAATATCGAATCTAACAGCGACAAGTTCTTTGATGCTGTTCGTAGTTTCTGGGTTCCTAGGTTGATGGAGAAGATGGAACAAAACTCATCCACTACTACTTATCCTTGTCCCGAAAACAACAACTCTCTTCTTTGTCCACAATTTCATCAAGACCCCATGAATATACAACAAGATTCAAATATCTCAGC
>JAKUCM010005015.1:0-16026 GCA_023374145.1 Lepidium sativum
AATATCAAATCTCGTGAAATTTTTATTTGTCTTTTACAGAATTTTGCAAAATTACTTAAAATCAAATGGTAACAGCTGAATTTGACTGAATATGAAATCTGACAGATTTTTTTAATAATAAAATTAAGCTACATTCCACATTTCCACTTATTCCTCATATGTAACTGGTGTCAGCTGAAAGAAAATTTAAAATACAAAAATTCTATTTATTAAGCTGCATTCCACATGTACCATTTAGTACCTATGTAACAGTTAGTACTTAGTATTAATATACGTATACCTTAATTGCATTTAAATTCTATTCACAGATAAAATAGTTCTAGGTTGTTTTTAAAAGACAAAGAGACCTGTCATGTGGGAGAAACTGGTTCTTACTTGTTAGATTCTAACGATGTTTCGAAAATACTATATAAGGTGGGGTTTTTGTAAATTAATTGGTTGAGAATTATTTCTATTCGTAAATATTGGAGATCGAATGTAACCATGAATATATGCGAATTTTATCATTTGCATTTTTCTTTATTTGCTTGCTCTAAAAGGTTTAATACTCCATTGTTTTTTATGTATTTTGAAATAATTAATTTGGAATTATAGTGCGTGATCTTTAATTTAATAGCAGATGATAAGTTTATTAACTGCAGACGCATTTACATATTTAAGGATCGAGTTTTATTACCTACATTATATACAAACTTGGTTAATGTACCGACTAATTATGGTCCAATATTGACAAAAAATCTGAAATTAATTACGTAGCTATATCAGTTTTAAAATAAAGAAATTAAAGAAGTTTCTATAATTTTTTTTAACTTAACTTATACTCAAGAAAACAACATAGTTTAGAAAAAGGGTACATAAATGCATGATTCCTAAAAGACCCTCTAACTGTACGTGCAAGATGATCAACTTTGTGATATAGTGTGCAGAGAATTCGAACAAAAGAGCATGAACTGAAGGAACTCCGTAGTCGCAAAAAATCTGCTAAGTAGAGTAGAAAGGTTGGCTTGGCAGAAGGCTCCTTTATCATAAGAAGTAGCTCAGAACAATTGACTAGGAACTCGACTTTTAGGATCTAAAGAGACCGGAGACAAGTCATAGCCCAAAGGAGCGCTTCAAACTCTGAGTCCAGTGGTGATAAGCTATGACAAATACTTTGAGTTCCCAAGTTAATACCTTATAATCTATTAGGGAAACAATATCATCTCAACCCCGTTAAATGGTCGAAATCCTTCCAAAATGCATCAACCATACACCTATATCCTGTGAAAATGGGTTAATTGCTAGCGGTCGAGTTATAGCCTCAAAAGAGGGGCGTGGAGGCGGAAAATTGCACCACGAGATGCAAAATCTCCCTTGCTAAGCTTACTTCCAAGATTTGGCCTCGGCTTCCGTCATTTAGACGAGGTCGTGCGGGTCCCTATCCTTGTTCGAGAAAGCTTTATCATTTCTCGTCTTCTATAAGAACCATAGAATCTATGGGGTAACTGCTAAAATCCTTCGACTTAGGTAATCTTTAGAGTAGATGGTCAATATTATAAAAAAATGGAGGTTCCTAAGAAAATTTGACCTACATGTATCTTGGATAATGCCCAAGCCTTAATGGCTGGAGGACATTCGAACAACGCGTGGTTAACTATTTCCTTATTAGAACCACATCTGTCACATATTTGATCACATTTTATTCTTCGTTTAAGGAGATTTGATTTTAATGCCATTTATCATGAAAGAGCTTATTTGCTAGATAAAATTGCTTAATTTTTTGCGCAGTCTTGATTTTTCAGACTTTGATTGTAAATTTTGAATATTTGGACTAAAAGATCCCAACATGTTCATAGACGAATTTCTTCCAGCCCAATAACCTGATTTGACTGTATAAAACCTGTTTTATTAAAATGCCAACTAAACCGATCTAGGATCGGTCTTCTTTGAATATGAATCCCAAGTATTAAACTTGCTTCATGAGGGAAAAAATAATTGATTAATTAGAGTCTCTCTCCAAAGGCAAGTGTGTGGGTCAATCAATTCTGAGACTCGAAGGTTCATGTGAAAAATTGATGCAAAACCCCAAGCGAGTCTAGGAAATTGATCTGAAATCCAAGAATATGATCAAACTCTTATGGTATATCAAGTACAAAATCACTTATTCAAACCTTTCATAACAAGAGCTCTAGCTGAGATAATACTCTGCCACCCGTATGACTGTGAGTATAAACACCAAGGGACCATTGGGTTGGATCCGAAATAATATCGAGCTTGAAAACTCCGAGAAATAAGGGAGCCTGGTTAATCCAATAAATTTTATAGTTGTTTTGCAAGTAAGGTTGGATTAAATTATTCTACTGCGCGAAATTCTAAACCTCCTTCCGATTTAGTATTGCATAATTTCTCCCATTTTACCTAGTGAATACCTTTTAAGGAACCTGAATTGTACCACCAAAAATTTGCTATGGATGTAGAATTTTTTTGAAATGGTTGTCTTTGGGAGTTGATAACAAGACATAATATAAAAAGCGATTGTTGTAAGTACATATTTTATCAAGACTTCTTTACCCCTTTTGGGAGAAACTTTGGCGTCCAAGAGTTAATCCTAGCATTTATTTTCTTCGATACAAAGGTAAAAACTTTTGTTTTCACTCTTTCTAGTCCTTTTAGGAGGCTTAAATAAGTCACATACCTCCTAAAGTTTTAATTCCTATGTGTTCTTGAATCACATATCTCCTGATCAATATCTTTACTAAATTGAATCGAAGATTTTGAATAATTTATTTGTTGCCCTGAGACGTTCCTATAGTCTGTCAGAATACGTAGGATAATGGCAAATTCTTCTAAGTTTGCCTTATAGAAGAAAATGTTGTCATCTGCAAATAAGAGATGAGACACATCTGGGCTTGATTGTACGACAGAAATCCCTGTCATTTGTCTTTGCGATTTTGCCAATTTTAGTTTTGCAATCAAAGCTTCAATGCATAGAATAAATAGATAATGTGAAAGGGGATAACCTTGCCGAATGCCCCTATTTGGAGAAACACATCCTTTGAGAGCTCCATTTATTAAGATGGAATATCACATTGATGAAACAAAAATGTGTAATTCTGTTAACCCATCTATCTTGAAAACCGAGTTTGAGGAGAAGAATTTGTAAGAACCCCATTCTATCATATCATAAGTTTTATTTATGTCTCTCTTAATGTCCATGTATCTTCATTTGATCTTCGTATATGTTTTGAGTGTATAGAACATCTCTTAACTAACAAGATATTTTCTGATATTAAAAGTCTTGACATAAAAGCTCCTTGAGTAACATATTTCAGCTTGTGGGAGAATTTTTTTTAGTCTCAAATACATAACCTTTGATATAATTTTGTAGATTATATTACAAACACTGATTGGATTGGTCCAGTTTTTACCATCTCTATGAGTCTGTTTGTTTTAGGAATTAAACAAATATTTGTGAGGTTTAAATTCTTTTCTAATCTTTTATATATATATATATATATAATATAATACTTAACAGAAATGAAGATAATATATGAAATGAAGATAAGAAATAAATAAATAGGTTGACCATATGCTTTCCTTTTTGGGAGAATATTATAATGAGAAATCAGCTTTGATTTTGTATATAGATTTGGCATTTATTTTTGTCTTGCAAGTTGCGTAATTGCTGCCCCCTTTCCTCTTATGTCTACAGCTCAACATATCAAACATATACATACAAAAATGGCATAGATTCATCTGTATTTCGCCGAACTTTCTAGATTCATATACTTACATGTAGGGATTTATGTTTTCATGGTTTGTTGGAGTGATCCCAACACATCCCACTCATCTTACAGTATTACTAAATATTTAGATTTTGTCTTAAAAATTATAATTTGTACAATATGTTAACAATTTTTTTACCAGTATTCGATATTGAGTCATTCATAGCATTACTATACTTTCCCTATTTATTGCAGACTATATTTCATATCATTCAAATTAGACATCTAAAAATAGTAAAAAAAAATTTCAATATCGACAAGATCCAATTTATAGCATAATATCTACTTCTTAATTTTTTTATTTAATTTACTAATTATAGAAGAAGAAAATCCAACCCTAAATATCAGAATTGTTAGATAGATCATTCTAAAAAGACAGATTTTAAAAAACTCGACGTATTATTCGAACTAGATACTTAAAAGTAAGTAATTTTTTTTGTTTTGAATGATAAAAACAAAATTTGTACGAGTTTACACCGTAAAACTTTGATTATTGTACACACCTTCATCCGAACTTAATTTACAAAGAATATTTTTGTGACTGATATCAGATATATTGGATGGGAATGTGAACATATGTAGTGAAAGATAAGGATTGTGTTGGTAAAACTTTATGAAAAAATGGCCAATAAGAAACTAACAAATATTTATGCATAACTCATAAATATGGGACAAGGACAGAAATGGGGAACTGATTGGTCATAAATATGAGTATCCCATATCCTCTATGATTGGTCTAATCTTACTCAATCTTACCTCCATATATTTTTATATTTTTATATAATACGCGTGCATTATATATACATGATCTACTAATCTTTTTTGTTATTTAAGTTCATATTAACAAAGTTAACATCCTACCACAAAAACATTGTTCAATTTAAAAATCAAGTGTTCAAAATTATTCAGTAAAATATTAAGTGTACATGATATTAACACCATTATTTTCAAAAGTAAACAAACTAATGAAAGTAAAATAACGTGTGGTCATTCTCATCATATTCTCGTTTTTTAAGAACTCATTTTCGTCAGAGAAAGAGAGATAAGAAATATTTATTATTATTATTATTATTATTAGTATTATTATTGTGAGTTATCTTTACACCGTAACGAAAACAAAGATGACTACGTGTTATTGAGCTGTGGGGATGAAGTCAACAAGAAACACTAATTCAGGAGGTCCCAAAAGGAGTTGGTGAGTAGCTTAGCTGGAATTTACGTTTTTCTGTCAATAGGTTTAGGTGATGATATGTGTTATTGAGATTTAAGATAAGCTAAGGAAGCTAATCTTTATTTTTCTTGGTATTCCTAGAGTCTTATCTTCACATATTTATGACTTATCTAAAATATTTATTCAGCAAAAGCAAAAATATAACACAATAATATAATACAAAATTTTCAACAAATTTTTAAACTAAAAAAATTTCAAAGCTTTTTTTAATAAAAATACCATCTTCCAACATTTAAAACTTTTGATTATCTTTTCATTTTAAAAAAATTCAAATTTATTTTCAATAAAATATACAAAACCGTCACTTAGAATTTGGTTGCTAATTCGATTATTTTATCGATAAAATAAAAAACTACTTTTATTTCACAAAAATATTATAATATAGTAATTTGGATCATTTGAGTTTATATACAATAAACTTATTGAATTAATATAAATACAAAGATGCATAGATATATGTCTCTGGTTATTCAATTAATCAATATTTGTTTCCTTTGTTTGCAGCTCTCAACTTTACCTAAAACATTAATGAGAGTTCTGGTTTTCTAACTTTTCTAATGAATTATAGATAGAAGATAACAATTAACAAATTTCAGCAATAAAATAATTATTAAAAGTTATCTATTGGAGATTTCTTACGCAATTGTAAGAATATATTGGTCTACCATGTAATAGCTTACAGAACATATTACATTTTTTGAGTCCATTAGAATTTGATTATAACCATTGAAAACATATACTCATAAACTTAAATTTTAATAATTTTCTCAGACACAATTTTTACATATTTTTATTTTTTAAGTCTAGAACATAAGCAATGGTTGGGAAAAGTATAGCAAATAAATCAAAGAAGATGGTTATTATGCACTGTAGTTAAAAAAGGCCCACACAGCCCATCCCAATTATGAAACTTTTTAGCCTTTTAATGGCCCAGATTCTATTTTCCAACTCGTATACACTGCTTTTACGTATTAGGTTTGACCCAATACATCAGATCCGGATGTGAGAAATCGCGACATATATCACTAAACAGATTTAATTCATGCCCATAAAATCAAATGAAACAGTTGAGAATATATAGAGATAATTCGTTTATAAGTTTATAGAAATGAAACTATTATTTTATTAATTAAACGAAAAACAAATGCCAATAAGATATGGACAAAACAAAACGAAAACCCTAACACCAGCTCGTGTCTTTAAACCAAATTCTTAAAATTAAAATAATCTACAATAATCTATACCAAATTAAAGGATAATATTTTTGGAAGACAAATAAAAGATAATTTTTTGTTAAGAAACTTTTATTGTACACATGGAACTCTATATCAACCTTTATTTTTAGATTGGTTCTGCTTCCCAAATTCAGTGGGTGGAGAACAAGGATCCAAAGGCGTTTCAAAATGTCTGTCAGCTACATATGCGGAGGTGGAAACAGTTGTGAGACGGCGGTGAGGATCCTGGAGCAACCGGAAGATTGGTCTGATTTCATTCCATACCAAGAAAAGTTCGTGAGTCTACGCTCCTCTTTCTTGGCTTTCTCTCTGTCAGGTCACTCAATCATAGAGTGGATTCTTTGGCCCGCAGAACAAGAGAATTCCGCTTTGATCAGTGACTTTTTGCACTATTTTTTGGTTATGTTTTTTATTATGTCATTGTCAAAAAAAAACTATATATCAATTTTCTTAATTTAAAATAATAACTAAAATATTAACATTTTATTTTTAAGAAATTCAAGGAATCTGATGAACATGCTCTAACAGAACTAAGAAGAAGATAAAAACAAAGAATCGAAGCAGAGGAGTCGCGTGAGAGAAACGCGCTTAGTTCTTGTTGGCGTGCTTGATGTGACAAGAGTATTGAAGGAGCGAAGGAAAGAAATGAGTCTTTAACATCAAATGAAGATGGCCGAAACAACTCTTGTCCATATTCACAACGATCTCACAACACTCTTTGTCCAAAGCGAAATCAGTCTCAGCCCAACTCGAGAATATTTGCGAGAAACATTTCTCATTTGTTTTCGAACCCTCTTTGGTTAAACACCTGTCTAAGGCACCAGATTGCGACACGAGAAAAGACTCAAAAGGAGGTCTGGGAAATCCAGGAATGAAAGGGAGTCCAGGGATGTTAGGGATTATTGGAAAACCAGGAATGTTTGGGAATGAACCAGGAAGTGAAGGATTGTTTGAAGAAGATGAGCAAGCCCAACCTACTTTTTTGAGTCACCATAGTTGTCATTGTGTTTGGTTAGATCCGACGGCTTAGGCCATGATTTCTTTTGTAATCCCACGGTTGGGTTTGGGAAAGAGACGAGGCAGAGCAGAGCTACAATGATAACCAAGCTCTTCATGGTTATAAAGCGATGGAAACAAAGGAGTCTTTTCTTTTTAGAGTTAAAACAAAAATGATTGAGATTGCATCGATTCGTTTATATAGATATCGACTATTTGATTTGCTTAGTCAAAAAGAAAAAAGAAATTGAAAAAATTTATGTATATATTTACGGATCTGTTGTATAGTCTGATTTGTTGCCATTATTATATCGTGAAATATCCTTGGTAATTTGAATATAGATATTGATGACTTCTAGTTTAGAAAATACGGAATTCATACTTTTTTTTTTGTCAACAGCAAATTATATTGGGGCATAACTGTCCGGCCCAATAACTAAATTCTTACATAATGTAGGTGGGAGACTTGATCTCTGGTTGTGCAAATAAACTGTCTTATGTGGACTTACCGTCTGCCACTAGGCTATTAGCCATTTGCCTATACGGACATTAAAGACTTGGATATCAATATCAGGAGGATATACCTTTTACGGACAGATCAATGTCTCATATATTCTTATTGGATAACATTAATCCCCATATACTCTTGTTATGTTTGTATTTTCTATGATATTTATTTTGAATATAAGCATTAAGTAAATGACATTTTACCCATATAGAAATTTATATATTTACATATCCAACCAATTAAATTCCACCCATTTTATGATTTAATTGGATATGATCCGAGTCAAAATCAATCAGACAAAACCGTTATTGATAACTGATTTAAAAGTAATCAAACCAATAGTTCATGAAAACCAGAAATATTAAAAATTATTAAGGTTATGTTCGTTTGTGCATCTGGCTGTTGCATCCAGACGCAGCTGGTAGATGTTGTTCGTTTGAACACATAATTATGCATCAGTTGGATGTAGCAGTCAGATGCATCATTCAAATACATATGAAATTTCTAAAATTTCCAGATGCATTTCGAGAATGCAATCAGATGTAGATGGTGTCTTCATCTTTAAAATACCAAATTACCCTTATGTAAAATTAAAGACCCAAAAACCAAATGTCTTCATCCTCAGTGCCTCTCTCATCGTCTCTCTAGGGTTTCATCTCATCGGAGGTATTCTCTTGTCTCCTCTTTCTTTTCTCTCTAGAGTAAGCGAAGTTTCCTCCTATTATTTTTCTTCATACTTCGCCTCTTTGTCTCGTCTCAACCACAAATCATCTTCGAGATTCTGAAGCTCTTCCCTTTACAAATCAAGCTTCTCTGTTTTGACAAAGGCCAGGAACACTTCTAAAGCCAACTCATGGAATCTCGGTCTTGTTATCAACTCTAGAAGGTACTATTTCTTTTTTATTAGATGGGTTCACTTTGTGCGGCATTGATGTGTCAGAGTTGGGGTCAATACTTCTTTGTGTGCATTTGTGCCCTCCTCGTCGATTATTTTGGTCATGTTTCCTTTAGGGTATTGACCGTTGTGGTTAATCGTTGTTTTTTATGAAATTTTGTATATATTTACTGAATATTTGTAGCTTTTTCAGAGTGATTCCACATGCTAATGAATAGATAAGAACTTGAATTGTAGGAGATTTAAGGGCTTTTAATCCATAGTTTATAGAATTTTATTAAGAAATGCTGCACTATACAAGTTTGTAAGTTCTCGATTTTCTAGTTTATGTACAAAATCAAGTTTTGTGTTTGTTACTAGCTAAACTAGTGCTTTGAGTTACTATTATAGAACATTAATATGTTACACGTGATTACTATGCTCTAGCATCAAGTTCGATAATGGTTTTGCTTTAAAGTAGATGAAACCTTTGACGTTTTAGGAATAACTTGCAAAAGTTTTGTTTTATAGAACTCGTATTGAATTTGGAAGGAGACAATGACATCCATTCCCGATAGTGATGTAAGTATCATATACTCTAACTCAATTATAATGAATGGTTATAATTTTTTCATACTGGCAATGTTATCTGGGAAATAGAATCTTACATGGAGTGACGAACAAACACGTTTGTTTCTTCAACTTCGAATCGAAGAAAAACTAAAGGGAAATGTAAGGAAACAATTAGTGAATGAGGCTGGGAGACAGAATATTATAGAAAAGTTCTATGATGCATTTGGAGTAAGATATCCATGGAAAAAGTTTGGAAAGTATAACACTTGCAAGAAACAGTATGAATCCTTCAAGAAATTGACTCGCAACAGAATTGGACTTGGTTTCGATTCAACAGGGTTCATAGACATGAGTGATGATTGGTGGAACGAGCGATGTAAGGTAAGGATTTCGACTTTTGCTGCTTTTCTTGCATACCATTGTTGATTAAGTTCGATGCTTGTGGGTTTTACTTTTGATCAGGTCTGAAAATATTGATACTTTTGCGGTTCTTCTATATCATCCTTTAACTTATCAATGATTTAAATTGCAATTGTTTTGCGCATTTATGCAGGAGTGGCGTGGAGCTAGAAAAATAAAAAATAAACCAATAGAAAACATGGATTTAATGGAACAAGTCTTTGGTTCTGTTTACATAAGTGGAGATGAAGGTTGGACTCTTCAACAAGGTGAAGAGAATTTAGACACCATAGTACCTGAGGATCCTATAAATGAGTCAGATACTGCATCTGAATCAAGGCATAGTGTTCCTCCTCCTCCTGCTGCTCAAGAAACAAATGCCACCACATCTTCCAATAGACCAAAGGCAAGTAGGAAACGATCAAGAGTTGTACAAGCTGGAAATATTGTAGCAGATGTGATAAGAGATAGCATTCAATCACGAGATCAGATTCTTTCTCACAAGAACCGTCTAATAGAGAATCATCCAAAATTTAGTTGTAGTCAGCTTTAAGCCATGCAAGTCTTACATTCTCCGTTTAGTATAAGAATGTGGTCGCCTTTGTACAAAGCAGCAATTCAACATCTCAAACAAGATCCTACTAATCGGCAGACTTTCTTATGTTATGAAGAGGATGAGAACAAGATTTTATATTTGGAGTTTGCAACCGGAGAAAGTAGAGATGCATGAGGGAAATCATTAGTCAAATCTCTGACAATAGTGACGTTTAAAAAATTTAGTGACTATGCTTAAAAATTTTAGTGACGTTTGCTTAAAACTTTGTAGTGATGTTTGCTTAAAATTGTATTGTTAAATTGTTGATTGAGATATTGGGCAATTAAAGTGTTGGCTTCTAATTTTTATAATAGAATCTATTTTACGCTGCTTCTTGAATCTAGTCCATCAAATTTGATATTCTGCCATTTGGTCATTGATCGGTGAAGTTTTCTGATTTTGTAGGGTACATTTAGATTTCTAGTTGAGGATGATGACATGGATTTAGTTCTAGATGAAGAGGAAGATATGTATCAGCTCATAGAAGAGATGTATAGAGTGATGGATGCTGGTATTGAGAGTCAAATAGTGAGGAAAAATCAAGGTGAAGGTTGGTGTCGTGTACAACGATTTATGTTTGAATCCGAGATGCAGTGCTTCGGTTTGTCAGTTCATCAGGGGAGGTCAGCCAACGAGTACTAGAGAATTGTTTAACCGCAAGCATTCCGGTTTACGTTCGGTAATAGAATGAACTTTTGGTGTATGGAAAGCAAAATGGAGGATTTTGAACCGAAAGCATCCTAAGTATGAAATGAGAAAATGGGTAAAGATTGTGACTGCAACTACGGTTCTCCACAATTTTATTCGAGATTCACATAAAGAAGATCATGATTTTTCACATTGGGAAACAGTTGAAGAGTATGTGAATTATGGTGATCAAGTGGTAGAAAATAACGAAGAGGAAGATAATGATAGACATATTCCATATATACCGGTTGGTGATAGAGCGATGGAAGGTGTACATGACTCTATTACTGAAGCGATAGCACGAGGACATCAACTTTCATATTAGTTCATCGAATACTTATATATTGTTGAGTTGTTAGTTATTAATTTCTTCTAAGTTGTTGACTTTCATAAATGTTTAGTTTCATGTTGTTAGTGTTAAACTTGAGTATTTCTTAGTAAATTTATAACTTTAAGTGCAAACATGATAAAAACAAGAAAAATGATGAAACCGAAAAGATCGCCTTTGTCAAAATTTTTGCTGTTAATTATAAGATTTTAAGAAGAAGATGAATAACAAATGACCATTTTATCCTTCATTTAAATTAAATGTAAAATATTGACCTAAATAAGACTTGTGTGGATTGAATCGTGGTTTCAAACCAAATAAAAGACACTACAACAATTATACTAGCTAAATAATTATGTTAATCATATACAATATTTAATATATAAATATTTGGAAGAAAAATTTGGAGAAAACCCAAAAATATGGGTGGAAAAATAAATACTAGGTGGGTCCTTTTAACATTAAAGCAAAACTTTTAAAACATTTGGTGATAGAATTTTTTTTTTGAATGTTGAGGGTTATCAAGTTTTCCAAATTTTTCAATCTTCTTAGTTTTACGAATATAAAATTTATGTTTGTTTGTACAAATAAATTCATGTAGTTCTCGTATATATCAAAACAACTCATGTATTCATTCTTTGTTATTTAACTTAAATATATAATTTATATTTTAATATCTTTAACATCAATACAGTGTTAGTAAAAGTGTATGGTTCTATATGGAAACTCTTATGATAATCTATACAAGAAAGAAAAAGTATTGTTTAATTTCATCATAAGAACTTGTTTTTTAGTTTATATATCTCTCTATATGGATGGATATTCATTAATTAAATGTCGCAATAAGAATATCAAATGAGTGGATTATAGTATCAAATTAGTTGATCATAATTGTAGGTTTCAAGTAGATTGTAATATCCTAATTATATATATAAATGTAGAGATGAAATCTCTCAACATGACACAACAACCTTTTAGAGAATTGTAGAGTTGACATATGTCACATATCATTTTAAAAACTTTGTAATGATTATTTCTCTGTAATTACTTATTTTATTTCGATGAGATCATTTACAATATATAAGCAAACATAAGATTTAGCCGTCAAGTAAATTGTTTAACCTAACAACATTAAACTTATGATGGACTATGGCCCAATACTCCCCTTCAAGATGGCGAGTGTAGATCCCGAACTCCCATCTTGCCAAGAAGATACCAAAACTGCACACAACCAATAGACTTTGTGAGAAGATCAACAAGCTGATCGGTTGTCCGAACGTGTGCATGAGCTAGTTTACCATCTTGAAAAGCGTCTCGAATAATGTGGCAGTCATTCTCAATATGTTTAGTCCTTTCATGAAACACATGGTTCTTCATAATGTGAAGTGCAGATTTGTTTTCACAATTAAAAGTGATTGCTTCAGAATGACTCATACCAAATGTAAGTAGCAATTCGAGTAGCCATTGGATCTCGGAATATGTATACAACATAGCTCTATATTCTGCTTCAGCGGAAGATCGTGAGACCGTCTTTTGTTTCTTGTTTTCCAAGATATAGGTGAATCTCCAAGAAGAATGACAAAACTCGTGAGTGATCGACGTGTGAGTGAACATGCAGACCAGTCGGCATCATAACAGGCTGTTCCATGAAGATTTGGTTAAGAAGTAAGAAATTTACCTTGACCAAGAGTTCCCTTGAGAAAATAAACCACTAGGATCACAACTTCCCAATGCTTTTGACGTGGTTTAGCAAAGAATTGAGCAAGAAAATGGACTGCATAATTAAGATCTGGACATGTGATCGATAAGTAAACTAGACGTCCAACTAATCTTCTATAACTTAAGGGATCAGAACAAAAATCGCCTTCATATCATTGCAGCGTATGATTTTGCTCAATTGGTGTGTCATAAAGTCGAGAATCTGTTAAACCGCATTATGTGACAATGTCTAAGGCATACTTAAGTTGACATACAAATATTCCTTCATCGTTCCGAGAGATATCTAAGCCTAAGAAATATTTCAACGCACCAAGATCTTTCATATGAAATCATTGACTCATGTAGGTTTTGAATGTCAAGATAAGAGCAGAATCGTTACTACCTATAACCAATTTGTCGACATAAACAAGGACATAAATGCACGACTCTCCACGAGAATACAAAAACAAAGAGTAATCCTTTTATTCTGTACCAAGCCAAAATGAGTCAAAGAGTCCGAAAGTTTAGCAAACACACAATGTGGTGCTTGTTTGAGTCCATAAATATTTCTTCATGATACCCTTTGGTGTTGTAGCTTGCAGAATATCATGGAGGTAATTCATGTAAACCTTTTCTTTTAAGTCACCATGAAGGAATGCATTTTCCACATCCATTTGATAGAGTTCACATTTCTTTGTTGCAACCACTTTCAGGAAAGTCCTAACCGTAGTCATCTTAATCACATGACCAAACATTTCATCATAGTCGGTACCTTCTTCTTGTTTGTTACCAAGTACCACCAATCTCGCTTTATGTCTTTCCAGAGTACCATCAGAGTTTAACTTAATCTTGAAAAACCAATTACAGCCAATAGTATATTTCCCTTCAGGTAAATCAAAAATCTCCCATGTGTCATTTAACTCAAGAGCATCAATCTCTTCCTTAGAATTATTACGCCAATGAGCATGTTTCATTGCTTCTTTGAAAGATGTTGGCTCCATGTGAGCATCAACTGCAGCTACAAATACTTGTTGTGCAGGAGACAAACGAACAAGTGAAACATAATTGGTTAAATGATAAACACACTTACTATAGAGAGTTGGCGCAGAGAGAGCTTTGTTGTGTGAGGGTTTATCATCAACAACTGCAGAGTAAGTAACATACGAATCAAGTAGAACTGACGGCTTCTTTGTTCGTTCTCCTCGATCCCTTTGTTTTGTTTCTTTTGTAGGTGACACAGCTGTATCAAGAGACACATCTGGAGGTAAAACCGCATAAGGTACGTATTCTGCAATGTCCACAATTTCGGTATCAAATACCTCGGTCTAATCATGATCTCGTACTTCTTGTGACACCAACGAAAAAACAATTTCAATTGTATCTTAAAGGGATATGTGAGAGAGCAACAGAGGAGATATGTCCTCATCACCAAAAGAGTGAGAATTTTTAGATTCACCAACAGTTTCAAAAGGAACTACATTCTCATAAACCTCCACATCTCGAGAAACAAAGATTACCTATCTCTTTAAATTAAATACTAACCAACCCTCTTCCAAATGGGATATCAAAGAAATACACAACAAATATTGCGTTCTGCAAATTTATGACGCGATTGTGGTGCTTTAGATGCATAACACAAACACCCGAAAATATGAATGTCATCATAACTCGGCAGGAGATTGAACATAAGTTCAAAAGGAAAATTTCCGTTAATTAATGGTGATGGTGTGCGATTAATGAAATATGTGGCGGCTTGAATACTTTCACCCCAAAATTTTGTCGACAAACAAGATTGGAACAAAAATGCCCTAGCAACATTTAGTATATGTTGATGTTTTCTTTCTAAATGTCCATTTTGTTAGGGTGTGTAAACACAAGATGTGTGATGCGTAATGCCATTATCTGCAAAGTAGATACGCAACAGAAGAAACTCAGTTTCATTGTCTTTTGTACTATTTTGACTTTCTTGTCAAATTGGCAATTAATCCAAGTGATAAACCTCTTGAGAACTATTGGTACCGTTGACTTGTCTCAGAGTAAGTGTGTCCATACTGCATTGGGAGTAGTCATCAACAATTGTCACGAAATAGCTGGAACCGTAAGTAGAAGAAGTTTGATAAGGTTCCCAAACATCACAGTGAAGTAACCCAAATAATTCATATGCTTTATTTAAACTTTCAGAAAAAGAGAGACGTGTTTGTTTTGCTCATCACAACATGCATCAAGCTTGCTACTACTACAAGAGAAAAAACTAAAATCAGAAAGTAAACTAAGGATTTTAGACGACGGATGTCCCATTCTCTTATGCCACAAATCTCGAGAATCAATCTTGGAAATCTGACATACCTAAGGAACAACAAAACCTGCAAGATGATAAACCCCATCATGAGCTTCCCCCACTCCAATCAAACTCGTCGAAGCTTGGTCCTGGATAAAACAAAATCCGCATGTGAATATGACAACACTAGCAATATCACAAAGGAGTTGAGGAACAAATATAAGAGTAATATTAAGAGCTGGAGCGTAAGACACATCATGTAAAATCATTTTTCCTCCAAGAGATAAAATGCCCTTCTTAGTGGACCAAGTAAGAACATCATTGGTAATTTTGGTTGGACAAGCATCGATGTTTTGAATATCAGTAAGGAGAAATATGTCTCCAGTCATATGATGACTTGCACCTGAATTTATTATCAAATCATATCGGCTATATGTGCCATAAAGAATCAGTTTCTTGCTCTTCCCAGAAAGTTTCTCACTCGATGAAGCCTTTTTGCTGTCTATAAAACTAACTAAATTACTCCATTGAGCAATTGTAAGAGATGGAATACCAATAACAACTGTGACTGTGGTGGATGTGGATGCTTGATTAGCACTCAGAGTTCCTTTGTTTTTGCCACGTCCACGAGAAGAGCTCTATCCGCTGCGACCTTAGGAAGAAGAACCACCAGAGCTGCTTTGTTCGCCCCACCGTTCAGGATATAAAACTATCTTAAAACATTGACTCTTCTCATGTCATGTTCGACCACAATGAGTACAGACAAGTGATTGTTTTGCGACTTCAAGTGTTGCAGCAATGTTAGTATGATGCATTTATTCTTGTACCACCTGTGAGTACACTTGTCCGAGTGTTAGTTC